>CM076667.1:1661694-1908197 GCA_038496675.1 Rachycentron canadum
CGTCTGCCCGTCCTGGGTGAGGGATCCCTCCTCTGTTTCTCACCATGAGGTTTCTCTTTTTTTTCCCTGTTAAAAGGGTTTTGTTTTGAGTTTTTCCTCAGTCGATGTGAGGGTCTAAGGGCAGAGGATGTTGTTATGATGCTATGTAAAGCCCTTTGAGACAAACTGTTTGTAAAAATGAGCTATACAAATAAAATTTCTTTGCCTTGCCTATTTTGTCCCCAGGAGAACAGGTTTTTTTTTTAAAGAAGAGGACATACTAAGTTTCCTGAAAAAAATTCTGAAGCTATAGGTGAAAACAGATTTGTTGCAACATGGTCTTTCAGAAAACCTGATGCCTGATGGACTAGTAGGCTAGTGTCAAAAATGTTGAGATTCATTAAATCAACAAGAGATTTTGGTGTGGATGTAAGAAACATATGGAATCCAGATGGGACGCCAGCATCTCATCACATCTCATATAAAATTGTAGTTCTTGTAGATGTAGTCTCATAAACCACATCCATATGGGTGTAACACACCATATGTTCAATGGTGAATGACATTGTCAATAAACAGACATGTAAAGTGGTACAGACTGATAGTTAATAAAATATCACACCAAACATATTCTAAAGATCAAAGTATAGATCAATTAGATTAGCTTGTTAGTAACAACTGGTTTCCTTCCCTCTTCTTATCACCACAGGCAGCACAGAGAGTATGAAAACCATGAAGCACAGCTGTTTACATCCCTCCCATCCGTCAGTTACATAAGAGTGCATGTAAATCCCGAGTCAAACTGTCTTTCTTTGAAATATGATTTGCTTTACTTTCATGTAAAGTGGCCATCATTAGCCTTCAAGTAAATAGGAAACAGAGTGTGAACCTGAATACAATTTGATAGGACACTGCTATTACATAATAATATGATATGTGGTGTGTATAACTTCAGAACAACTTCGAAGGTCTGAGAAAAGCAGAGGTGTTTAGTATGTATGTTCTTTCTCATGCTGTTCAAGCCTCACAGGGACAGCTTTTACTGACAGGGCAGTGTCCTGCACCACCACCAGTGTCCTCTAAAACTCCTCTGAGATTAGTCCCGCATCAGTCTAAGTCTTATTTCAGAAGGCTGGAGTATAAAGTATGCACTTGTAGTTTATCTATGGATAATCTGCAATAAAGTTCAAAACTGTAAAATAAATAGCGTGAATAAATCTGTCAGTGAATAATGAACGATACTGAGAGGCGTGAAGACAAAGAGGGGCGTGTACCGTGCATGTGTAAGCCTGCCTCTCAAATAAGTAGAAGTCGGAGTGGAGTGAGGAGCCCAGAGAGAGAAGCAGACATCAAAACAACAAACAGGATCTAGGCGCCGCAGCTGCCCACGCAGAGGGAGCCGGGCACAGGCAGGATGAGGCGGGCAGTCGGCTCTCTGTGCGTCCTGCTGCTGACATGCAGCCTGGCCGGTGCAGGACTCTTCGCCCGCGACAGTGTCCAAGCCGCCCACAGTGCGCCGTCAGCCGGCGGGGACCAGGCCGCTCAGGGCGCAGGTGAGTGTTCATGGGCTTCATCAATCACTGTCACATCAAAGGGATCATTAAACCAACGACCATGGCAGTCATGAGATACACATTTCGTTTTAGATAATAAATATATATGGCCTAATGTTAAAGGTCCCCATGGACCTGCCACATAAAGGATTTGCCACATTACTGTGATGTTTTACAATGAGTCACTGCTATTTCCTATGGAGAAAAATAATAATCATTTATGTGGTTTGCTTATGACATAGATTATTACCAACCTGCGTGAAAATAACAGTCTCAATCTGAAGGTTATAAATTTGATTTATGACCAATCACTTAAATGTGCTTGTGGTTATTTATGTCTTCCTTCTCTTTATGTGATGCCACTGTACTTGAACTACTCTGTTCAAGTGTGTTCAAATTAAAATGCCTGCGTTTCAATACGTGATTGATGGGTTCAGTCTGAATGTGAATTTAGGAATTTATTTTGCCTTCAAAGTTGAATTGATCTTCTTCTTGCAAAGCTTAATCTGAGATCCTGTCCGCTATTAATATGAATACGTATATGGTAGGTCTATGTGGTAGGTCTGTGCTTGCCTGAAGTTGGACTTGGGGTGGGGTTGTAAAGCAGTGGATGTGCTTATTTTTTTTAAAATTAGAAATAAACAATTTGTTCATCCAAAATGTCTATCAAAATGCTTATTCAAGGCAGTAGCAAAACATATGTACAACACAAGTGGAGCTTTGACTGTAAGGTGATCTGTTGCTCGTCTCTGACAAGTCATAATTCTCTGCACTGTAAAATATGATAGCCCCGTTAAGTCATGTTATTCCTTCTATTTCGCTCCCCTTCCCATGAATTTTGTCTCAAGTTCTGGATCTTAAACTCCAGCTTTCAATAGTGAAAACTCACAGTCATTCATTGTCTTGACTGTCTGTGAAATTTGTCCAGGTTGTCAATGTTAATATAACTCAGGCGTATAAATTGAGAAAATCTGAGGAAGAGAAAAGATCTGAGATAATGCTGACAAATTGCTGCCATTTTTTAACCTCCAAGCAGTAATAATATTGAAGCATGGTGTTAGCTATCTATGCACAGATGTTGAGGCTGTAGTAAAATAACCATGGCTGAAAAAGTAAAACAGTTGCCATCATACAGCGGAGGGATGCACCTGACTACAAACCACCAGATGAGGCTTACTGAGTGCAAATGCAAACAAATAGGCTGCTCAAAATAATGAGGAGGAAAGCAGGTATTATTTTTTGATAGTGCTTTTGAATGTATGTGTTGGAAATGACCACATTGTCCTGCTAATTCACTATGGTAATCACAGCCTACGTTGGTAAAAGGTTCGTCTTAAGTGCGTCACTGGAGTGGAAAAACATTGCAGGTTCATTTCTGTCTAGCTAATCTTTTTCAGTAAATGTCCTCTAGCCAGTTAGTTACAGTTATAGTCAAGGTTAGTTATTCTGGACATGAGACGTGCACTTGAGAACATCCAAAGGGGTTGCTTGCATGGAATATATTGTTAATATCTCAAAGCTTGGGACAGAATAAGTGTATTAAATGCATGCGCACAGATTTTTTTTTTTTAATTTCACTTCAGAATTCTTCATCGGCATGAACATCTATTGCCAATAAAAGTAGTATAATTCATTCATTTAGATAAAACTAATAAATGGTTAATGCGAGCAAGAAAAGGCAAAGAACAATCTTATTTATAGTTCTTTTCATTCTCAAGCTCACTCGACCACTGCTACGCTCTCTCTCAGCACCACAGTCGCTTGATCTGGCACCACCAAAAACACTCAACAACACGAAGCTCAAAATGTAACCAGGTCTGCTTTTGTCTCAATCGAGGCTTGGCCTGAACTTGCTTTACTTCCTCTCAGGTTGTGGGCTGCAGGTGTAAAGAAAGAAAATAAATACAGTTTTAGTTTCATTCATTTCATTTTACTTTTTCATTGGTTTAGTGGTTTTACATCAATTTATGTTAGGCCATTACAGCAGCAAAGATATTCTAATAACCCAAAATGTACAACAAAAAGTTTGATTGAAATAATATACGGCCTCTCTGCTACACACTTTTTCTATTTTCATTTGGGGAAATGTTGTCACCCTCACATTTACTGCTATGCTTTTCTTGCTGGACTGAATTTACTTTTGCTTTACAGCTTAATTGTTTTCTGTGTTGGTCAATACAGTTTTTATCTTTTTGAAATGCTGTGATTCAAGTGTTTCAACTGTTAAAAAACCTCAGGACGAGGTGTTGATGGTGGGGACAGTATGTGATGTTCTTGATTAGTAAAATTACAGGACAAACACAAGAACATTGAAATAATATATATATTTGTTCTAGATTGATCTTTATAATGCACATCTCTGGAGTATATGCCTTTAGTGTAATAAATACTATTATTATTATTATTATTATTATTATAGTGAATACTATTTTTCAGGGAACCGGTAAGAACTGGAATTGATATAGATCAAACAACCCCATGCACAGGGCAGATGTAGACACTTCGTAGGGGGTTTCCACACAGGTTTACACCACAGTGTGATAATGTAGATATTGTCGTCCATTTCACTTTTGCAATTTTAACCACAAAAAAGGGCTGCTGGTTCAAAAGTTAGTCTCTTAAGCACAATTGTGTAACATGTTATTTATTTGAATGACATAAAATGTGAATTAGGGTTGAATCTGTGCCTTGTTTTAGGTTCATAGTAAAACCCTGGATATTATCTTCAAGGAAACAAATGTTGGACTCCTGATTGAACATGAATGGCTCATATCTGATGCTTTTTCTCTTGAAATCTTCAATGCTGCTGTGGTGATAGACAAGACAATTGTTGCCCACTAGGTTTGCTGTGGTAATGGACTAAGTAATGCCTCAACCTAGAGTTTACTCATGATACAAAGCACTAATTTGAATTACAAACAAACTGCTGAGGTATCGTCTATAAGACTGACATATCTCAAGTCTTAATCGTGAGGAAACTATTACGTGAATATAGTGTTAAATTGTATCTCAAAGACTACAAACTACTAATGAATCACATCAGAAGCAAACTTTTAAGTACTTTTTAAATTTGTGTAAAATAAAACCGACAAAGCTACAGAGCAAAAAGCAATAACTTAATCTTTACATTTATGCATCTGTGGATCCAATTGTACACATTTGTGGATTGGTTCCGTCAGTGTGTAGGTGATATGACATTTGTGTAACATGACAATTTGTATGCGTAACTTTGTCTCGCTTGTACTGCATCCGATATGTTGGACAGAAAATGTGAGGTGCAGTTACCAGCTACACCAGCAGGTGCTGACATTCCCTCACATGTGCTGACGAACTACAGTCTGTACTGGAGGAAGGATAGAGCAGCTCTATTTAACAGAAAAGTTTAGATGAAAATGAAAATCAGAGAAGAGTTTCTCAAGCCAGCAGCAGTAGAATGATGTGTTGATGGCGTCTTGGAGTCCATTGATGGTAACAACTGAGACAGGAGCAATGAGGCCAAGATGAGAAAATATGAGACAGAAATGAATGACAGGGTGTGAAAATCCACCAACATGATGGAACCACAACCCGATCACCACCATGTCCTCCCCAGTGCAAGTTTCCAGTTGTTAGCAGCTGCTGCTGCTTCTCATGCCGCACATACATAATATCTCAGTAATAAATAGTTTTAGGACCTAGCTTGTAAATGACTACAATAGCAGCTGTTGCTGATAATGAGGAGCCTGATATGAAGAGGCACTTCATTTAGTCAGGCTCTCCCTGAGTCATAATTTGTGGGCTTAGCTGTATAAGTGTGCTTTTTGTTGTTTTACCTCCCTGCCTGAGGGTGGTTTTGTTGTGAGTAGGAGTTTGTGGCTTAAAAAGGTTCTATTAGAGTGTATTTACAGTCCTGCAAACTTAACACTTATCTGGACCAGGAGTCTTAGGACCTCACCTCTTGTTACAGGCAGTCTACCATGCCCATCTGGTTTCCCAGCTTTCCCGGTAAACTCAACCAGCTGTTTACATAGTTGTATGTTAGTTCACCTAAGTTTGGAGATGCAATAGGAGGATAACAATAGGATGCTTTTCTTGGTTTTCTTCTTGGTGTACATTGGGATTTGGTCCTTTCAGTTTGTGGTCTTGTATCGGGTTTGTTTAATGGTGGGAGTTGGTTACCTTCCTGCTTTGTTGGTGTCACCTGGTCAGGGATTAGGCCTTGATTCAGACACTGACCTGATACATTGTCTGTTAGAGAGTTGTGAAGTCAGGTAGTTGGCCCTGACACATACATGCACATGTGTACCCTAACACTAACCCTAATTCTAACTACATTGTCCTGCCTTTTACTTCCACTCATACCGAGTGGACAAGCTGAGGAATGGGTGAGATCTCTTTCAGGGACTGATGGGAAGTGTTTGATTTGTTAGCTTCTAGTATTTAAAATATACTTCAACCGTTTGGACAAGAGTAAAAAAAAGAACCAATGTTTCAGCATGGAAAGCCAGTTTTAAATCTAAATTGATATTCTTCTCCCAGTTCTGTGTTTCTTGGTTTCATTGTGAAGGGCTGTGATAACACTCTCTGAACAGACACTCCCAGCAGAAGTATGACTGAAGTTCAGAAAACACTGGTGGCCCAGCTCTCTCTCCCATGGTTTGCGCCATGTTTGGTTTTGTTGTGGTTTGTTTGTCTTTTAATCAATTTCCTTTTCAGTCATATGCAATGAACTAATGTTTAGTTTATAATTCATGTGTCTTCCCTCTTTTGTCCAACCCAAGCCTGGTTGTGACATTGGAAAAACTGGCAAAGTATTAATTAATTAAACTAAAGTATATTGTTAATATAGCCACAAGGGGGTACAAGCCAGTGCCTTATTGTGCCGGTCCCAAGCCCGGATAAATACAGTGGGTTGTGATAGGAAGGGCATCCAACATAAAACTTTTGCCAAATCAAACATGCGAAAAAAACTGTGGTGAGACCAGCGATGCTGTTTGGTCTAGAGACAGTGCCACTGAGGAAAAGACAGGAGGCAGAGCTGGAGGTAGCAGAGATGAAGATGCTGAGGTTCTCTTTGGAAGTGACCAGGATGGATAGGGTCAGGAATGAGTACATCAGAGGGACAGCACATGTTAGAGGTTTTGGAGATAAAGTCAGAGAGGCCAGACTGAGATGGTTCGGACATGTCCAGAGGAGAGGTAGTGAATATATAGGTCGAAGGATGCTGAGTTTTGAACTGCCAGGCAGGAGGCCTAGAGGAAGACCAAAGAGGAGGTTTATAGATGTAGTGAAAGAGGACATGAAGGTAGTTGGTGTGAGAGAAGAGGATGCGGGAGACAGGCTTAGATGGAGGCTATTGATTTGCTGTGGTGACACCTGAAGGGAAAAGCCGGAAGGAGAAGAAGAAATTAAAGTATATTGTTGTGGTTGAATTGGACAAATATGTTAGTGTCCACTATCACCAAGACAGGGATACCACTGCTATGGCACATGTCAGTGGTGGGGTATATCAGGCAGTAGGTGAACATTTAGTTCATTTTGTCAGAGCATCTGGAGCTCTTGTGGGATGTGCCTGGTCTGCAGGGTTAGTGCCCAGGGCCATGGCACATTGATGGTGGTGGGGACTGAAGGCTGGACCGTGTGGTCTGATCCAACAGAAGAGCTACTGGAGCTCAAACTGCTGAAGAAGTTCATGCTGGTTCTGATAGAAAGGTGTCAGAACACAGAGCATCACAGTTTGTTGTGTATGGGACTGTGTAGCCTCAGACCGGTCAGGGTGTCCATGCTGACCCCTGTCCACCACCAGAAGGTCCTACAATGGACACAGGAGCATCAGAACTGGACCATGGAGCAATGAAGAAGGTGGTCTGGTCTGAGGGATCAGGTTTTCTCTTACATCATGTGATGGTCGGGTGTGGTCTTACCTGGGAAAGACATGGCACCATGATGCATTATGGGAAGAAGACCATGATTTGGACTATGTTCTGCCCTGTCCCCCCCTTCATGGAAACAGTCTTCCCTAATGGCAGTGGCCTCTTTCAGCAGGATAATGCTCCCTGTCACTGCAACAATGGTTCAGGAGCTTTGAGGAACAACAACCAGTTCAAGGTGTTGACTTGGCTCCAAATTCCCCAGATCTCAGTCCAATCCAGCATTTTTACTGTGCAGTAGTTTACCAGCACCCATATCACTGCCCACGTCCCACAAAATGAATCATAGACAAATGTCCTAATCAGATCAATTGGAGTTGCTGAGATAAAATATGTGAGAGATTTTTTATGTAGCAATAACAGATAGAAAGTTTTCGCAATTTTTCTGGGAATAAAAGCAGAACTGATAACATCAAGTTAGTTAATGCCAAGTTTCTGTATCCATCCCTTGTAAAGAATGTGATTTGCATACAAAAAAAGAAACTCAAGTTGGCCCACCAACTAAAAGAAAGAAAAAAAAAAACTGTTTCACATGTAGAAAACAATCCATTAATCTGTGCATGTACACAATTATGCATATTTGCAAATTGCTCCATAGATGGATGATATGATGTCTATGATAATAACACACACAAAAATACCTGTATATAAAAATACAGGTATTTGTGGTTCATGGTACACATTTGTGGATTGTCCTGTGTGGATTGCAGATAATACAGACCAATACTACAGCTTCTCTCTCTTATTCTTTTCTATCACACTCTTACTTACTCATTTGAGCTCCATCTCTCATATACTCTATCTCTTTGTCTTTCCCCAGCTACCTTTTCTTATGTCTGTTGTGTTACCCAGCAGCTTTGTGTTTTCCTATAAGTGGTATTGAGCTTTGTTAATGTTTTAGTCCATCTTCCAAATTTAACTGCTTTCATCCTTTCAACCTCTACCTTTCCACTATTAGCATTAGGTGGGAAGACTTGTTAAAAATCTACCTGTGTTGAAGTTTGTGTAAGTTTGTGTGTTAAATGCATTATTTTTGAGTTGTAAGGTGATTCAGTGTGAAGTTTATAGAAACAGGAGAACTTGCCATCATTAGTCAAAGCTTAAAAATGCACCTCCATGCAAGTGGAAACCATTTAAAAACTTTGATCCACAGCCAACTAGAAATGGCTATGGTGTGAATATAGTTGAAGTTCAAAATGTTTTTGCAAAGCAGAAAAAACATAATACACAGCCACAACAAACAAAAAGCACAGAAAACAAAAGGAAAACTAGAATTACTGTCTAGTTTCAGGTCGTATAAGTCATATAAAGAATAAACGTTTTGTGTGAAGTCTTGAGTAAAACTAAAAATTATGTTGTGCTCTTGTGCACAGTGAACTTGACCTTTAAAATGTAATTAGTTCAGTTTGTGCCAAACTTGAAGAAATTCCCTTGAGGTTCTTGAGGTACTCAGATATTACATTCACAAGGAGCTAAGGTAAAATACCAAGCTGTAATTCATCTTTTTTCCAGGTTAATTCTGTCAGTCCTGACTTCACTCTTTGAGATTTAGTGGCTCCTCAACAGTGTCTCCATACATTGATTTATGTGTGGCAGCCTTTTTATTTTACCTTTTCATTCACTGTAGAGACATTGATTCACTCAATCCCTTCTGCCACAACTCACTCTCTCTCTCTCTCTCTCTTGCTTTTTCTCTCACACAAACATTGACAATGGACCCCATCAGGAGCACAGAGGAAAAAGCCACCACATCAGTGGGCTGGTGGAAGGTCAATAACGTTTTTACCAACTCCGTCCCTCTACTGACCCTCTCATAAGAGAGGTGCAGATAAGAGCTGATGCTAACAGTCTGTTACCCTCACAGTTAATGTTTCCCTCCCATTAGAATTGTGTAAGAGTGAGGGTTTAGGTTCAGGTACCAGGAATCATGTTAACAGGGAAACAGAATTACATCACCACCCCAGGACTAGAACCACTGGACAGTCACAGTATGTAATCAATGGACTCAACCAAATTTGTTAAGGGTTATTATTGTTAAGTTATGTATTTGTCACATGTTTGGTTTTTTGTTTATTTGTTTTACATTTTAAAATGTCATAAATCAAAACACAATACTTTTTAATTTAATTTAATTTTACCTTTAATTTAATAATACTTTTAAAACAAAAAATTATTTTGTCATAACCTAATACTTTGGAATCACAGACAACTCATGCGTGTAGCTACACGAGCCCAAATGCAAAACATAACGTTAGTAGCCATGCTAGCCCTCTTGATGGATTTGCCATAGAAGGACATTGTAATGCTAAGTATAAAGAGGAGCAGATTAATTTTTTGCATTTCTTTCTAGAAGCTTCTGCCTTTGGGTGCATTCATTATCTTGTCAGTCTCAGTGCTTCCTGCATGAGCACGCTGTGTGGTTGGTGTGGTGGCTTATCTGCAGAGATCTTCTAATGGCTGGGTTAACCTCTTCCACAGCTTGTCACAACAGCAGGGTCTGAGTAATCACTCATTCCAGCCATAATATCAAGCTGTCGGCTGCTAGTTACAATTGACTGTATTTATTATCCTGTACATTCATCCACTTATAATAGAGTGGTATGAATTATGAACAACATTTTCAGTGAAAGCTCAAATATGTGAGCATGCAGGGGCTTGGGTTTCACAGTTTTACAGAAAAAAAAGTAAATAATCTGCACAGATTCATGGGAAAAATCACAATGTGGTTCATTTAGGGTTTGTATTTGAGTTTAAAACTACACATATTGATTTACTATTTTTCTGTTGCAAAATTCAACAGACATTGTGAGAAGTGTCATTTAAATTTTTACAGGAGTTATTTGTTGTATATTGGCCATTAGGTGGCAGTTTTACACGAAGCTTAACCCCCAGAAACGCTCTGATTTTAGTAGAATGTTTTCTAATTTCTCTGCTGCTCTCAACCTGGGACCTGTTGGCCACAGGAGTGTTTCAAATGTTTTCAGATCTGACAGTCTGCATATTGAATATCTTGCTGTAATCTGTACAATATACTCAACAGTTTCTATTTTATCTCATTTTTAAGCAAATTTGAGCAAACACTTAAGCAAACAGTTGAGAAAAACTGTTTTAGTTAGAATTTGTTATTTTTCTGTGGGTAAACGTGCCATATTAGCGGACCATAAAAAAATCTCAAGTCAAATTTTCAGGAGTGGCACTTGGTGCATACTACATCATGGGTGGTGATGCTCTCAACCCCAGATCAATCCAGTGGACCTGCAGGTCCGATTAACATCGCCTCAATAGGCAGCCTGGTGTAAATAGCTCAGGTCTAATTTTTTTGTTGTTGTCATACAGACAATAAGAGGAGTCTTTGAGGATAGTGAAAATACATACAGTTGAGTCCTGTTAAACAGGACTTCTTCTGGATGTGTGGATGGAAACAGATGTGGACTATATAACAATAATACATGAGAGGTAAAAAGAGGAGCTTACAGTGACTAAAGATGGGACACAAAGCAATGTCATGCAGCGTTTTCATCTAAACATATTGTCTTAATGTTATTTCAACAGCGTGTTTGAACCAAGGGAGACATAGACCACTGTTCGCGAGGAGGGGGCAGTATCAGCGGCAGAGTGTGCCGGTAAGCTGGAGATTTGCACATCTGTGTGGGTTCACCTTCTTTTGTTCATATGTGCAAAGAAAAAACAGCTTAATGGCCTAAATGCTGATAAATGGTACCCTCTTTAATAAATGTGCCTCTTTGTAACTACAACTGATTCAAAAAGTTTGTTGTTAGCAGCTTTTGATCAACAAAACCTATTTTTGAAAGAAAAAGGTGTGACATTATCACTGTAATGCTACAAAGGAGTCAGACTAAAGCTGAAGTTGATGCAATTTCTCACTGTTCTCCCACCTTTCAGAGGCCCAGAGCAGTTCCTGTCCATACACCTCACCCTCCTCCTCCTCCTAAAGTGACACCCAAACCTGTGAAGCTTAAGTGCTCTCATCTTACACAAAGCTGTGCACCCCAGTCTGGCTGCTGTGAATCATATACCACGTGCCACTGCCGCTTCTTCAATGCGATCTGCTTCTGTCGGAGGGCAAACTGACAAATCAGGAAGAAATCATAACTTACCAGAGTCTGAGTACAATAGCATAATTTGGATGCTGGTATTATATAAATTTGTTAATGAAATGTGGTTTTAATGAATACAAGATGAAAAAATGAGAGTCAGCCCAAGAACATGAAGATTTTGCATTTAGACCAGTGGTTTGGATGCTACAATGAAACAAGTTGAACGTTTCAGACCTTTATCTGTTTGCCTCTCTCCTACTCTTTGTGTTCTTGTATACAGTATTTGAATGCAACTGAATTCACAATAAAGCTGTTCTCATTTACATGTTCTGTCTCTGTTGTACAGCAACAGAGCAAGTTAGAAATAGTGACAAAAAGTCTACATGTTAACCTCATCCGAGCTGCTGCTAAAACCCTGACTTTATAACCATGACGTGTGGCACAAACACCAAACACAGAGATAAAGACTGTGCTGATTTCAGCTATATTGATCACAAAGTCAGAAGAGAAAGTCAGAAGAGACAAAATGTCTGTCTTATTTAATCTCTCACACTGCCTCCATCTAGGCAACTAAGCCTGTTAACACCTTCTTATACTGTCAATTCTGCATAAAAGAAGTCAGTGGTGGTCAATCAGTGGTGGAATCTGTGACATTGGGTCAATCACTCAACTCTGTCACTCAGTCAGTCAGTCACAGGCCTGTGTGTTCGTACAGCTGGCCCTGCTGTTGCAATCCAGCCAAAAATGAAATGAATGGGACAGAAGGGGCCTTCCTACAGGAATACAGCCTTACTGAGGGCCTCTGCAATAATGCCCTCCTAAGAGACACTCTCACCTCTCTCTGGGCACCAAGCCCCAGATGATCTTCCGTGAATGGTGATGCCATTTTTCAAGAGAACTCAATGGTCAGTAGGCGGAGGTTTTATATACTCTGATCTCATATCTTGAACATGATGAATGTTGTGTGTGAGTTACCATGGTAATGTATCTTGGTAGTAAACCAACATAAACCACCAACATAACCCTGAAAACTCAGGGTTAAACCTGAAGTTACCTCACTAGCAACAAATCCTGCCTCATTGTTCAGGCCGACGCATAGTTTGAACCCTCAACCTGAGGAATGAGAGACAAACTCCTTATCCCCAAATTACAGGTAAAGTCAGTGTTGCGTGTGTGTATGCATGAACAAAAAATGAGTGTGTTATTCCACATCATTTGATATACACGATATATGTATATATATATATGTATATATATTTTTTATTTAATAAACTTTACAGTTTAGTTTACTTAGAACACTTTTAGCACAATTTGATGTTTGTATTTTAAAATAGAGATGAACAGAAAACTAAGTGTGTGTCAGTCCTCATTTGTGTTCATTTGAGATTGAGTCCGTCTTCGAGTTAACAAATGAAATGATATGCATGTACATGTATCTCTATTTATTCATGAATGTATTGTATTGTTATGTGTTGGCACTGCTCAGATTTTTTAAAGAAATGACGTCATTTTAGTTTAAATGAAATTAATTTGTTTTTAAATTTGTAACCATCTGCATTCATTTTTTAAAACTCATTTTTTTAAAAACGAGGAGCAGTGAAATTTACATACATTTCTTTATTAAACTTTTTGCATGGTATTGATGTTTTAAAATAATTAACTTCATTCCAATTGTAAGTCAGTCATTTTAAACTGTGTCTGTTGTTGCGCAGAACAAAAACAACAGGGTCTGCTTTAACCACGACAGAATAATCAAGAGGTAATTTAGACTTTTTATCTGAAAGAAAACAGACTAGGATGAACATACATCTAACTTTACAGCCAACTCATGTTGGGTATATGACTATATTCATACCATGGTTAGAGCAGAATACTGTACCTCCAACGAGTTGTAAGCCCTTCACCTTTGGATTTACAGACAAACAGTTTACCTCTGAGCTGTTTACAAAGGCATGTTCCACAGCACAAGAAATGCTCAAGGCCCAGGGTCAGTAATAGGGTAAACCTTTCATTTTACAGCCTGGATTGTTCTGTTAAATGTATATGTTTTGTGCAATGCAGAAAGGTGCAGTAAAAGCGCTTTGATTAGTCTAAATCCCACAAGTGTACAGAAGCACAAAAAAAAAAGAGAAGAACAAGAACAGGTGGGAGGGGATCACAGAGACTCAAATGTACAGGGAGGTAGGAGTAATTGGGAACAGGTGAAGCACATCAGGACGGGGCAGACTGCACAGAAGATAACCAAGAGACACACAAAGAAATCCTTTAAGTGGGAATGTTGGGCTGTATGTACAGTGCTAATTTTAACGCCGACCAATCGCGGTGTATTTTTCATGTTTAGAACAAATTGGTCTCAGTCAGGCAGCCACAGTCACTAACTCTTATGTCACAAGCTAAAGTGGTCATCAGTGGAGAGCAAAAGTCATTGAAGCAGATAAACTGTCTCATCTTGCACACTGTATATCTAAGAATAGATTTTGTGACATACAGATACCACAAACTACATAAAATATATAAGAAACTGCATTATATTCATATATATATGTATCTATTTATCAACTGCCTGGATTGGTGCCATAGAGTGCTGCAGGGATGATGTATTTTGAGAGCTAATGTGGAACTCACCCTGGTTCCCTTCCCTTGGGTCAGTAGTAAAAAGCTAATGTTACACTAAAAGCAAACCTAATAATGAAGTCATGCAACTGTAGTTCACTTCATGACTTCGTTATCAGGTTTGAACTTGAAACTTCTGACTTCACATAAACAAGTAAAAAGTCACAACTGTACTTATTGACTCATGTATATGTAGAGTAGAAACAATAAAATGTAAAAGGCATCTAACCAAAAACCCACTTAAAAGTACTCACTGACTTCAGTGTGGGGAAACTGGAGGTGCCCAAATTTCTTATTCCTGCAGCTTTATGATGTCGGCATGAATTTTTTTAGTCCCTGTACCACACAACACATGTCTGCATGCCCTCTCCAGTCCCCACATTAGAGTCACATGGTTTCTATTATCAGAGACAAATAGCTCTACACTCAGGAAGAAGCTTCTAATAGGTACTCTTTAAATTTGGCTGCACATTAACTTTGTAGATAATGTATGCCTGTTCTCTGTAACTTTGAGTATTACACAAGATTTTCAGTCATTCTAGACTGAAAATCTTTTGTAATTTACTCCAGTGTGTATGTTTAGGAATATAAGTTCATGTATTACATTTTTAGTGGTCCAGGTGTGCTGCCATCTGTTGTGTGTCAACTAAGTGTTTTCCCTTTTGGCTGAGTCAGAGTGCAACAGTAGTATAACAGCAGTACATAAGCCTAATGGTTACAACCATCACAAGCAAGGGAGACAGTTATAGACACTTTAATCTCTTTCTGAGATGTGCGTGTTTGTTTGGATTGTTTGCATGTGTGTGCTGGACAAGGCAATCCACTTTAAAGTGCTTTACAGAGGCCTGGAAATACATTAATACAATGCATTTAAAAACAATACAGACATGTAAAAGACTAAGATTGCATCAAATTAACACACACACACACACACACACACATCACAGTCGTCCAAATTTATCAACCAACCACTGACACCAATAATAAGCAACATTATTTTAAAAGAATTGCTTCAGTGATAAAAGTGATTAAACTTGCCTATAAAGTCTATGAATCGCCTATAAAAGACAAGCTTATTATTTGTACTAAAGACAAATACAAGTAGATGAGTAGAATTTATTGGTAAGCCGCAGCAATGTTTTCAGCCCAGATTTAAATGAGCTGATAGTTTAACAGACTTCAAGTATACAGGAAGTCTGTTCAACAGGTGGGGAGCATGGAAACTAAAAGGTGCTTGAACTTGCTTGGTGGCTCTGTAGATAAGGAGTTTTGCTCAGCTCGAACAATCATAACTGCATCAGCTGGAAAGTTCTGGGCCTATGTCATCCATTATTGCTTGCTCATTTCCCTTTCATGGAGTGATAGGTTGTCTGCATACAAGAAAAAAGAAAGACCCAACCTTGAAAACAAATTTTGTATAATGAATCATGGATGTCATTTGTGATATAAAATTCAAATATTTAAAATTAACACTAGCCTGTGGAGAAATGGAAAGGAGCACAGACAGGTCTGTTCTGATCACATTGCTGCGTTCATTCATCACATAACATGCTTGCTTCTGCACATTGTCACCCCCACATATTAAAGAGGAAACCACAACATGCGCAGATGAAAGTTGGCTGCCAAAAAGTTGGCTGGTTTTAATTTGTTGGGTAGCAAAGGAGGCTGATATCCTCTCTGAAATCCTGTCCCCCCCCCCCCCCCCCCCTCAAGCATGAGTGTTTGCTTCCTGCCAGAAGTGTGTCCCTCAAATCAACAGGACAACCAGTGCAGTGTCCATTCAACGTGTACCAGATTTGCCTTTGTTCAACCAACATTCAAATGCCCCATTATAATGAAAAGGAACTAGTAATTTCTATAGAGCCACCACAGGACATCCAGAGACAAGACAAAAACAGAAATCCTTGTACAAAGTCAATAACTTTTTCTCCTAAAAAATTAGAAAGAGCATTGTCATAGAGCCACTGCAGAGGAAATCCAGAGACAGGAAACAGCAAAGGCAAAATAAAGTGACACTTTACTCACCAGCCCCTTTTTTAAACAGAAAAACAACCTGTCAATGAGACAGGCAAGGTTGAAAACTGAGAATGAAAGAATGTTTTCTTCAGTCCATTTCTCTCAAGTCTAAATCATTTCTATGGAGCAGCATAGAGCATATTCAGAGACTAGACTAAATGCTGGCAAAATTAGTAACTTACTTACTTACTTGTAAATAATGAGAAAACATGTTGAACTGACATGTATTTTCTGGTTTTGACAGAGCAGGATCCACAGAGAGCATCAGTGTAGAGGCTCTGGGGCCAACAGTGGCACACACACGCACTAAAGGGGGTAGATTTGTCATTAAAACTGCTGTGGGCTTCTCTCTGTACAAACTGCTAATGTTAGGTGGCCCAACCGTTGGTGAAGAAAAGTCATATCAGATTAGCTCCATGTTACTGGAGCTGTCGACGACATTAGTTTTTCCCACACCTGGTCACTTTCTACAGGACCAGTAGAAAGGTTCACATAAAGCAAGATTTGATAAAGAGCTCTGACATCCACAGGTTGAAAAAAGCCAGTTGAAGTGGTTTGGGTAAGGTCAGGTTGTCTCCTGGGCACCTTCCATTAGAGGTCTTCAAGACATACCTAATTGGTAAGAGGCCCATGGGGTAGACACGCTGGAGAGATTTTAACTTGTCCAGGAAGAGCTGGGAAATTTACTGAAGGGAGGGATGTCTGGGCCGTCGTGCTCATCCAAAAACTTTCAGCTTACAATGCACTGGCTTGGGTCCTCACCAATATCCCTGTAAAGCTTGAAATCCATTGAATGAGCAGTTATACAGACAGTTATATACCGTGTATCCATCTATAGTTGTATATCACACAAACTCAAACTCAAACCTAACAATGGTATAATACAAATCAGAGTTGCAAATGTAAAGTTAGATCTTCTGAGTCTTCTGCTGCCATCCCATCATGATGTAGTGCAGCAGGGTGCATTCATTCATTCATATTTTGTAACCTTTAGAGCTTGAGCTCTGGCAAAGCTCATCCTTGTTTTATTCGATCAAACTGAGGACAGTGTGTTGTGGCACTGCATGGTTGTCATGGTGATTCAGTTTTATCCTCAGGTGAACCATTGATATTGTTCCTTTGCTGAGGAACTGATGGGCTCACCATCAGTTCGGGCAAAGCATTGTTTTTGTATCATACACTCACTGCAGGTAACTTATCTTCGGGTCCAGGGAGTTTACACATGTACCCAAAGCAGGTTAAACTGATGGATGAGTTTGATAATGAGGTGAGATGGTGCATCAGTGACTGGTGATTCAGTTTGACAGGTTGTGTTGAGAAGACAGATTCATGCACAGGACCTTTTACACCCACAGCGCATTTGCATCTCTTCCTCATATTTCACACATGTCCACAGAGGCTCTATAGGCTCCAATTCTTCCTCTTAATGGATACTTTTGTGACCTCTGGTGTAAGTGAGTCTGACCTTAGTGAAACTGAGATTTCAGAATGCACATGGGCTCAAAGTTGCAAACTCTGATTATTTCCCTTCCGTTTCTATCCCTCACTATTTTCACTGTCACCACAGATGCGCTTCATACATACATTTCTCACTTTTCAGGTGCAGGTTACAGAGAATTTAAGTTCAAAAACAGATTTCACATTGAAATCATATGAGACTTTGAAATTATGTAAGCAGGCTCGACATCTGCCATCCATTCAAAAATGAATACATTTAAACACAGCTAAAATTGTTGAAAGTTGATGTGCACAGATAGTTCAGGCATGTATCTATATGTGTATAGGACCAGGCCTCCATGTTGTTTCTGGCTTTGTTCAGTGTGCAATATTTGAATCTGTTTCACAAAACAATTCTGGTTGTGGAGTAAATCATATTCATCAAAGCAAATTCCATTGGCTTTAGTTTTTCAAGATACTCATTTGTTTGTCTTTAAATTGGCATCTCTGTCTACGTTTGGAGCAGCATGGATGAGTTTGTTTTTCCACTCAGGGTTGTTGATTGAGTTGGCATTGTAAAAAAAAAAAAAAAAAGTGCATATCCTCTATGATGCAATTTAATTCAAGGAAAAAAAGACAGATCCATGGGATCAACAGTCTCTGGCATTCTCAACTGAAACTGAACATTATTGTTCCACAAAATATCTATTACGTGGTTAGTGTATTGGCTTGCATCAGATTGCACAGGTGAGCATGTCCCTATGTGCACCATATGTTGGCTATTGATGATCCTGATGCTAATGTTTGGGATCCAAGGCTGGAAAACACTTTAAGCCTGGTCTGGTGGATCCTCTGTAAATGGCTTCTTCATTTCCTCACTTAATGTCCTATTAACTCATATATGGTCCTTGAGTTGAATTGAGTTGTGATCTTCACTCATAAATGTTTTATTAATAGTTGTTGTAAATAGGAGTTTTAGAACAAATTTAATTAAAGACATGTTAAGCATACATATAATTTTACATATAACTTTTTTTTTTTTAACTAGTTTTGACTTGTAGCATTAGAGGAATTGAGTAATGAGCAAATCATGCCAATGATTTGTTGTTTGGGATATACTGGACACAGAAAATATAAAACTTTTCCATGTGTTTTGTATTTTTTTTTGTAATGGAATTGAATTGTGAAGCCAGATCCAGCCCACAGAAGAGAGCTGGGAAATGTCACTTTTCTTCCATAAGAAATCCTTTGTACCAGACTGATGCTGCACCACTGATCATGATGCATATGCTGACTTCACATATACTGTATACTTTGAATTTTATTTTGTATGCACTGACTTTTTAGATTGCTGCAGAAAACAGAATGAGATGTGTAAACATACTTTCTGTTGTAAAGAGTAGGTTGCCAGATGAATGTAAGGCACGTGGCTACTGCAGAAGGTGTCAATTTAAACACAGGATCACAGAAATCTAGATGTCATGTTTAATATTATATGTAAAATAATATTAATTTGAATTTAATCAAATAGATATAACACAATAACACCCTCACATAACTGCACATATACAAGTGGACTTCAACACCTGTAAGTCATTGTGGGTATGGAAAAAACAGTATTTGCAAAAGTGTACTTTGCCGTCCTCTACTGGTCTAGATTCATGTATAAAATAAATTGAAACTACCCTGTCTGACTTATATTTAGCTTCTCAATGTTTATCAAGAATTAACTGACTTCTAAACCTCTTTATAATTACAGTATTACTATAACCATAATCCCAACTGATCACTTTTCATTTTACCAGGCATCAATGAGGTGGTAATTAAAGGTCATGGACCAGTCATTAAACTTGATGAAGAACTCTATTATTGCAGACTGTTTTCAAAAACACATTCCAGTCCTAAAATCATCAACGTCATACTTCAACAGATTTACTTTTGAAGGTGTGTGACCACATAAGAATTGGTAGCTTTTAATCAATTCTTCAACCAACCACACAGTAAAGACTCAGGCACAGTCACTTCCTGTCACCAAATGCTGACTGCGCCACAGAACAAGAAGTCAAATCCACACTTTTAAGAGGAATCTAATAAAACCTAAGACGTGAGATGATACACAATCATAACATAGCCAGTCTCAGGCCAAAGTCTGACATAGCAAAACATTCAAGAAGGGAGAACAAAATGTATGGATCTCTGTCATCAAACTTTGGTACAAGGTGCAAGTCAAGTCATCTCAAACATTTAACACTACTACTACTCAACTGAATATATGACTTTATATTTATGACTATTTATAACTTACTTGCCCTAAATCGGTCTAATCAGTTCTGCTGCAACATCAATTTTTACTTTTTTACAATTTTACTTTTTTTAGTTATTCCTTCTCTATGCTCAGTTTATCCCACTAAATTGGCAACAGCAACAGATTTTTTTGGCTGGTCAAAAGTTAAAGTTAGTGTAGGAGAGTCCATCTTGCAATCTTGCCATGCTGCACTCTGCAAAGTAATTTCCATTGATGCTGTGCTCAACCCTTTAATTTCCTCCTTAAACTGCTTGTCCTTAGTATCATCCCCATAATGCTCAACAAGCTGCAGTTATTGTTCTGTTGTACAACTTTTCAAACGTTAATCAGGGGAGTGAACAAGGCGCAATATACTTTAACTGCCAATCAAAAACTGTCTAATCTCAACCTTAGTATTAACGCAGTACCCCTGCGACAACTGCACGAGCTGGCTTCACCTCAACACAAACAAGATTTCGTGAACAAATCCAAAGGAGAATCCTACCAGGGGGAAGCTCCAATTCTGTCATGTGATCAATGTCACCATGACCCTGAATTTCCAAAACAAGAAAGCACCAAAGCTCTCATATATCCGATATGCACCTCTGACCAAGGCAAAGCAACAACCCATACAGGAACCTCAATCAAACTTACCACACCATACGTAGGCCAGTTTGTGGTGGCCGTACAACATGTTAACACCAAGCAAGTAATGACAGTACTCACACCCTTCTGTTGTGGGACAGGCTACCAGTCCACTTATATTAAAATATTTTGGACGTTAAGTTTTGTTGTTTTTCGTTTTGTTTTACAGTTTTTTTGTTTGTAAATAGTTGTATATATATATCTTATAGTATTATTTATTTATATAGTTAATAGTTTACTCCTTGCCCCCCTCTTCTGTCTGTGTTTTCTGTCTAGATTTTGTCCATATAAACCCCCTTCTCTATCATATAAGTCAGTTATGTTGAGTTCAATATATTTTGAAAGTATTTTTTCCAATTTTTACTACTTTTCTATTTTATATCATACATAAGTAAACCGTGAGACAAAAGAGAGCGACCACACATAGTCAGGATGTTGATGCTAATGTTTTTAATCAAGCAAATAATATATAATAATCTATAATATTATATATTATATCTATTATATCTACAAATATTCCTTACTTAAAATGGCTTGATGGCATTAAATGCTGTTTGCAGCCATGAAACCACATTAACAACACATCTGACTGGCCTAAAACCAATGGTATATTGTGTCTTGCACTTGCTAATACAATTCATTTTAATTTGTCCACCCTGCTAAGTTCGCTCATGGCCTTTGATGCACAGAAAGTGAATCTATTTTTGGTACCATTTCACAATAAGACTACCCATATAAATGATTTATGAATTTATGGGTTATAACTAGTTTATTAATTAGCTTGTTAACACTTTTTGACTCCTTTAAGAGAAACCTTCTGCTTGCCAAATAGTGAGCCCACATATCTCTGTCCTGTTAAGCCTCATTAGTTACTGAGCTTTCTTAGTTTTCTCCATCATCAGAATCTGTACCTGTCTGCGTCATCAGATATTTGTTAAGTTACTAATAATTAACCCCCGTCAACATCTTAATGGTCAAAATATTATCATATGAAATGACCAGATTAATACTCTAAGGCCATGGTAATATTGTTTACCTGGACATGCTATCACCAGCCGTCCTCATTATGATCACAGGTGTTGACGTGACATATGCTCTCAGATGGACATTAAAATGAAGAAGCTCTTTGCTGAATGGCATCTTCTTTAGGTATAACACAGTGATAACCTTCCTGTAGTTGTGGTCAAAAATCTCACTTGTCATTTGGAGTTAGATTATTTGTTCAATACACACACATACACTTTAACTGAAATGATAGACATGCCCTTTGGAAATGTGGCCAACAATTAATACCCCTAAGATATAATAACAACTTGTCTTGTGGTTTTGGCCCAGTACCCAATAGATTACTTGTACAAAGCTCACTGTAAAGAAGGGATTTAAAACCTGTTTACTTAGAGTATTAGAAGTTACTCATACCATACTTTTGCTGAAAGACCAATAACTCAAAATGATCCCTGGTTATACTACTGAGTGGTGTACCTCAGAGTCATCCACTGCCATGTCAGGCCACAACATGAACCTCTTAAGCAGCGGAGAAGAGCAGCTTGTGCTGAGTGGAACCAAGTTAAGTTTCTTAACAAAGTTTGGGGTGTGAAGTACAAAAATGTCTCTGTAAAGCACTTTTTAAAATAAATTCAGTGAAAGAATAGCAGATTGAGTCATTCTGCAATATTTAATAGAAAATAAATCAACATCTACTGGTGAACCCCTCAGCCTTATGTAGACATGAATAGATCAATTCGACTTCTTCAGTCACTGGCATAATTTGAATAGTCTAAAGAGGCATGAGTACAAATTATTTATTATTATTATTATTATGTATTATTATTTCATTATAATTAAGTTTAGGTAACAGAAATTATGTTTTATTTTTTTATTTTCATCTTGTGAAATTTCAGATTTATTTTGAAACCCCTTTCGATCCCCTTGCTGGGAAACACTGAACTTAAACCATCATTTGTAAATAAACAGGCCTTTCAGTGTGTGCAGCATTCCTGCAGTAGACACTAAAATGAACTTATGTATTGTTACAACTATTAAATAAAAATGAAATCACAAAACAAGATACATTTGAGTAACGTGGAAATGAGAAAACAATCATAAAGACAGTGACGGGTAGGGAAGGCTCGGTGTCATGGTGTGCATTTTAAAAGCACCACTCTCATTATGAGACTCTAAATGTGTAACTGATGTGCACAGGGCTGGTCTAACTCCCATTAAACTGCCTCAGCAGCGTTGTTGTGCATTGCACTAAGCCTGCTGTATGGTGTTGACTGGAGGCTAACTCGTGTCCCGTGTTATTACACAGCAGTATTTGGGGTGGCGCGCCTGTCGCCGACTGCTCGCTGGTCGGAGGCTAGTGCACAGAGATGGCAAGAGAACCATAGCAGACTGTGGGGCCTGTCCGGCTGTGTGTCTTACTGACAACCGTAACGTTAGAGAGGCGCAGAGCGAGGAAGAAATAGGGAAGGAGCGGGACAACGGGCAAGGTAAAACACGACTGCTTGTGCGATTTTAAACCACTAACATGACCGTGAATTCATGGCAAGTCAGTCTTCACATGAACCAAACTGTTTGACTAGCTCTGTGATGGCGGACCACTAGCACGGCTGCTAAGTAGCTAAGTTAGTTAGCACGCCGGCTAGCTGGCAGCAGTTGGTTAAAAGCTAACTTGGCTAAGTTTGTAACGTCAGCTGGCTAAACTAGCCGTACCTGATTCACTACTAAAGACAAAACCAACACACCGAGTGTTTCATTTGTGTGCAGACAGTAGTATCTGGTTTGCCAGCTTGATATCGTAGCGGTAGTTAGAACGACAGCCAGCTAACGTTGAGCTAGTTATTCCAACAACAACAACACGAAATAGGGTTGTTTCTGTCGCAAACGGGCTGGTTTATTGGTGGCACCGTTAGACGACTTAGCTGTGGTCGCAAATTAATGCTAGTACATGGCTATATGTCGTTACCCAGCTTTATGTGACAGACGTTGCAAACACAACTTTACCAAACAAGGGAAGATTTTAGACGATTACTCCCCGAAGGCCAGCAGGTCTGTGTTAACCCAGTATTAGTTTATAAGCTAGCGTTAACATGTCAGTGGATTATCCAAAGTTATCCGTGTGAGTTAATCATGTAAGATGTGTGTTTATGATGAGTGTTTGTGTTCAAAATAACAGGCTGTGGTTAGCATATGGCCTATGGATAGTTCCAAAGTGTGCGCACTCATCGTTTGCTGTCCAATAATCCACATAATAGTCTCTGAATTTTGTCATCTGAAAAGGAAGAACACATTGGCCATCTTCTAGGTGTTGACATTTCTTTTCTTTTTCTTGAGTCACACACAACTCTGGTCCCAGTTAAAACACAGGTAAACATGGGCCTGTCATGAGAGGCACATTGTTATTTAATACAGTATTGCTACAACATATCAGTCGCACCCTCTCTTTAAATACTGGGCAGTAAAAATGTTCCAGTCGCTATTCCACTCCACAAAAAACAGTTTTTGACAAGGGTAGCATAGGTAATATGGATTCCACTAACACCTGATGGGAATACACATCAATAAAGATTGGGGCAAGTTGTCTTAGATTCCCCCTTTGTGGACATACAATGAAATGGTTTGTTTTTTTAGTTTAGGCTTTCAGATACTGTACACGATGCATTCAGAAAGTGTTCAGACCCACTCACTTTATTTATATCTTGTTACATTGTAGCCTCATGCTTTAAAGTTATTTTCCCCCTCATAGACCTACCCTCAACACCCCATAATGACAAACTGAATTTTAGAAATTGTTGCAAATTAAAAAGGAAAAACTGAAATATCACATTGACATATGTATTCAGACCCTATACTCAGGCTCTCTCAGGTTGGGTGGGGATTGTCAGTGAACAGCATTTTCAGGTCTCCGTAGATTTTTGATTGGGTTCAAGTCATTCTGCCTTGCCCACTCGAGGACATTAACAGGGTTGTCCTGAGGATTTAACTGCATTGTCCAGGCTGTGTGCTTGGGGGCACTGGAAGGTGAGCCTCCAGTTTGTTGTCCTAAATGGTCTGCACCAGGTTTTCATCAAGGATGTCTCTGTATTTTGCTTCCCTCAACCCTGAGTCTCTCTGTCCTTGCTGCTGAAAAGCTCTCCCCACAGCCTCATGCTAACCCCATCATGCTTCACTGTTGCTGGCGTCACGCCACGGCTGTGCTTCAGGAAGTTTGTCCCATCTCTACACAGGGTCTCTAGAACTCAGGTTCTTGATCACCTCTCTCATTAAGACCCTTCTCCCTGATTGCTCAGTTTAGCTGGACAGCCAGCTTCAGGAAGAGTCCTAGTTATTCCAAACATCTTCCATAGAAGAATTGTTTCTGTAGCCTCTACGTACCATGACACTGTCCCGTCTCTGATCTCTACAGGCAGTTCCTTCCACCTAAGGGTCTGGGTTTTGGTCTGATATGCATTGTCAGTTGTGAGACCTTATACAGAAGTGTATGCCTTTCCAAATGTCCAATCAACTGGATTTACCACAGGAGGCCTCAAGCTGTAGAAACTTCTCAGACATGAGCAACACAAATAGGAGGAATCTAAATTTCAAATGTCATAGCAAAATGTCTGTATACTTATGTGAGTGTGGTCTTTCAGTTTTTTTATTGTTAATAAATCTTAAAAAATGACTAAATTGTTTTTTGCTGTACCATTATTGGGTATTAAGTGTCATTAAAAAAAAAATTAAACAATTCTAGCATGAGGCTACAACATAAACTGTGAAAAAGGTGAATGTGTCTGAGTACTTTCTGAGTGCACTGTATATATGTGAGCTACTCACAGGAAGGAACAACTTATACTGGCTGGCTCCAATCACTTGCTTGTGAGTGCAAGCGCATTTCTCTTGTCGTGTCTTTCTCCTGTCTTTCTTCATCTCTCTTTGTCTTTTGCACACACACGCACACACAGTGACCTTTGAACAGCAAGAAAGCAGCTGTGGGGAAAACAGGAGTTGTAGCCTGCCACCACTGTGTGAAGCTTAATGTGTCATGGCGACATAAATAAAAGCTGTGAGAAGTAAAGGCAGCTCCTGATTGTTGTTAAGATGAAGGAGAGCTGGGTTTTTCACTGACCCTTTGAATGGCATATGCTGTGTTAAGGGTAATTGGAACCTTGGCAAAAGTGTGAAGTTAACACAAATTTGGTTTAGACTGCTGCACAGTCAGAGGAACCCTATGTACTACAAATGGACTAATCACTTGGACTTGCTATTACAAAATTTACTGAGTTTATGGCAGGTTTTATTGATGTGTGCTTGAATGGGAGTTGTATCTACAGATGTTCTGATACCATTGTTCCTTCCTGATACTGATTTTGGTACTTGAGCTCGTGTGAGGACGAAGGAAAGCTTCTTTCAGGCACACTTGCATGGAGCCAAACATATAGTTAAGATGTCTTTATGTGCTAGAGCATATCAGAGTAAAGTATGTGACCAGAAAAATGCTGATGGGTTTTGACCACCACAAGGTTTTCCTCAGGACGTGGTTAGAAAGGGAAGTAAACCAGAGTGTTGCAATTTCTTTATATAGACAGATCTCATCAGCTTATCATGCAATATATTATCAGTTACCATCATAATTATAGTCAAAACTTTTCAGTATAAGAATAGTATACTTAGTAGTCAGTATACTACCCCGTTTGAGAGGTCTGAAATTTATTTTAATAAAGATGGATGGATGAATATATATTATATTTAAAAAGTAATAAGTTATTAGTAATAAGTAATTAGTTGAGATGCTCATTTCCTCTGATGAACTGTTCCTCAAATCAATACCCATTTAAAAAGTTGTTGCTGTTATGACAAATATGGAAGTGGTGTGACATAGGGTAATCCCATTGTAAATTTTGATGGCATATTTGTATTCTGCCAATATCTTTCAAAGGCCTTTTAAGTACAACCAATGTGAAAGCAATCAAAAGGACGGGTGAGGTGGTGCACTACATATGTGGAGTTGCAATTAATCAAAGTTTATTCTTTGTATGTCTCTAGTCTTAAAATCGGCATATTCCTTGTGTTTTATGAGCAGTGATTAGAAGTGGTTTGCATATACTTCAAAGTCCCAATAGGTGCCAATGGTGACCCCCTCCCTTTGATGAGTAAATAACAAAATGAATACCTGAAGTGTTTTTTTTCCCCCAGACTATTTCATTGTTGTAAGAGGTGATGATGTCCATTGGAAGCTGCTTTAGTATGAACTGTAGAGATAATAGCCCTGTTACATGATCTATCTAAAAAGTGTTTGTGACATGTTGAGACGGTCAGGTCCAGGTCACAGATAGCCCTCAACCTTTTGAAACTGTATGGCTATGGATAATGTTTTTAAGGATTTTATTTTGCAACAGAAAATTACAATTAGTGATTAGTGGTTCTGGAACATAAAATATAGCCCTGCCTTTATCAGCTCTTTTTATCGCTGTCTTTATTGCAATGTAGTTCATTAAAAGCTGTGTGTTCAGGGGGGTCAGATCATGCTCATGGTGGGAGGAGAGTGGTTTGTAAAATAGTTTTTGAATATCATAATAAAAGTATGTAAAGGCCATTAAACTTGTGTTTTAACTCAGAGGAAAAAATGAGAAAGTCTTTTCTCAAGTTCTCAGAAGAGAGTCTGGTCTCCAGTGGGTAGCCTCTGGGAATACCAGGCTTGCAGATGAAAATGCCAATAGAATCTGAGTAAGTATGCGTCTGTGATGGAAAATAATCAGCTAAAGACTAATTGTTAGTTCTCATCATCAACCCATATTGATATAATTAAGTTAACTGTATGTGGCCTCCAGAGCTCCAAGCAAAGGACACCTGGTGCAGAGATGGATGAACAATGAGCTGCTTGGTCGTAACAGTACACATCTCCATCTGTATGTAATGGACTTTACTCTAGATGTTTAAAGTGTTGAGAGAGAGAGAGAGAGAGAGATTTTGTGGCAATGTCATATAAGATGTATTTTTGAATAGAACCCATAACATTGAAGATTGTTGATACTATGGTCCCTAAAAATTTAGGAAACCTGAAGCTGGTTTCAGTCCAAGTTTGCTACCCATCCCTATCTGTGAGACTAGTGCAGCTTATCCCCACCACTGGTCAGGTTGATGGACAGCTTTTATATCCTGCGCTGGGATGGTGAGTGCTGGTGAGGGTGTGAGCATTTGGGTCGTATATCCCATGGGTAAACTTGGTTATGATTATAGTCTTCCTCATCTCCCTTGAACTTATGTACTTTCATCAGTCATGGCCTCTTCAATAAGCATCATCGACAACAGCAGGGTGGTGTAGTGACTGTCAAAAAGTTAACTTTACAACCACAAAATACCACAGCTAAGAAACCAGATTAAGTCTGTTGAGCTCCTGTTAAATCACTGCACAGCAGTCAGCTGGTCAGCATTGGTATATGCCATTGTGGTGGGGCAAATTTAATGTAATAGTACTACAATAATGATAAGCCAAATATTGTTTTAACATCAACAAAGGCAGAAGCTATCAGCAATCATTCAATCATGATCATTGATCACCAAAATCATCATCCACCTACACAATCCTAGTCAGTAGTATACAGCCATGTCATTTGTATCATTGTTTAATAGTTGTGGACTGTTGCTGACTCACTTAATATGCACAGCAATGTTAAATAAACAAAAAAACAATGTGGCTGAAAATCACAGAGAAAAAAAGTTAAAATCCAGAAAAATCCAAATCTTTCAAATAGCATCCAGCAGCTGTAACTGTTGACACCAAATAACAGAGCAGCAGAGAGGGTTGCGGACCACAGCTCCCAGTATGGCACCCAGTGAGTCCAGTTTCTTCAGATTCAGTTTTTGAGTAATCGGCAGAAGACAGCAGGAATCTAGTCTGAGTATATTTAGCAGGGTAAAGTTTCATAACTTTGTTTTCTGCTCTGTATAATCAGAAATTGTAATACGTCAGTTAAAGTCCTCCATAATGTTATAACAGAAAGGTCCAATGAGGAGAGAAATTTTTATTTTTATATACACTAACATGGGTTATCAGTAGCAGAAAAGGGACAACAACAGGCAGCATACAACTATCTAACCTAACTATAAAGCAAGAATCTATGTCTGTCTGTCTGTCAGTAGGGTAATAACAAAGTAAAAAAACAAGATTTTGCAATAATTTACATTCATATTGATTTTATTAAATTGTCCACTGTTTGGGAAACTCCTGCCTTTGCCAATGTCGACAATATTTGGCTTGTTTCCCAATAGATGTATGAACCTTTTGTAATTATTGGTCATGTTTAATTATTAATATTAAGTGTCATTTGTCATTTTGTGTGTGTGTGTGTGTGTGTGTGTGTGTGTGTGTGAGAGATAAGAGAGAATTAATGCCTTGTACAGACAATGGCAAACCTTATACTATTTAAATCAATTCCTCTTTACTGCTCTTTAACAGTAGTTACCAGTCACTGCACAGCACATCTTTCTGTATAGGCTGGTGTTTTAGAGCAGTGAAGAAGAATTTATATCCAGGATAACTGTAGGTTTGGATCGGTGCATAGACTTGCTTGTAATAACTAATCAGGTTTTTTAGACTGTATTGAAACCATTTTCAATGCTGGTATTGGTGTCAGAAGAATGATATTAACTCCAAAGATGTTTTCCAGTGCAGGCAACCAAACTGGCCTGAGCATGCATGTTAGTGTGTAAATTGATATTTGTGAATTGAGAAAACCTTAATTCTCTTTTATGAGCCCAGTTTCTGAGGTCTGTCACCAACAATCCTTCAAAGAAGCTTTGGCATTATGCAGAGATACAAACACACACCACAAAATATCATGTGCGTTTTCTGGTGCTTCTTCTGTTTTGTAAGCAAATTCACCCCTATACAACCACAGCTGGCAACCAGGATAAGCAGAGCTGTCACACACAATGATAAAAGAAAAAAATTCCAGGGCATGTGATGATCCTACATATTTAATGCTCATTACCTTTTGAGGCAATTGAAATTCTCCTGCAAGGGCAAAATTTTTTATTTTAGAACAAAAACTGTACTTAGACCTTTATCTATATTGATAGGAAGTCAAGGGCCTTTGATTTAGATTAATTTATGAAATTTGCTGAGAAAAGACTGTCAACTGTCTGTGACTGATAAATGTTTGCTTCCTTTTTCACTTATTCTATATGCATGTGTATCAGGCTCTTCTTAAATGATGCCTCAGATATGATATGATATTGATATTTGCAAGATGAACTGTATTAAATTCTTTTAAGACACATAATTAAAAGCTGTAGGCCAATCTTTATAAAAACTGATCTGCTCAGTGATTTATTTTCATGTGTTTAAAGTGTTCAGGTTTTAGCCCTTACAGTCTGTAAGAAAATAAAAAGGATCAAAGCATTGTAGTTGTTGAACTTCAGAGTGAACGTGGTTAATCAATAGATGATGGGCTGGTATATGTCCGTCTGGAAAAGGAATGTGATTTCTGGTTAAGTTGCTGGGGGAGCTTTGCTGCATGTCATAAGCCTCTGCCCCATGCGTCTTCATTTTGTAGTTTGACCATGACATATAATTAGTATAATAATAAAAAGTATTATTATCTGGTAAAGTTTAATATAATGATATAATAGAACCATTATATCAGTTAGAATGAAAGAAAGTCAACACTTAAGGGTACTGGTTTGGGTGTTTTTTCTGGTGTGTTGTATTAAGTGCATTTACTGTTTACTGTAGCATTTACATGCACAACTTCATCCGTGTAGATCATTTCATGTAAATGTTACATGGTCCTACCTAGCCAGACTGTCAATGTGACTTTTACAGAGAAGTAAACAAATCTCATAACTTGCCAACATATTTTTGGATTGTTGTCCAGAAACAGCTAAACTTACACTTTTGCAGCATTGTAGTATTAATGCTAGATGACCTGGCTCTAAGATGGTGAAAGGAAATCAGAGCTTACTGTATTGATGCAGGGCTACAACAGAGAGAGAGAGATCAGACAGGTTTTGACAGTGTAGAAACTGTGTAAACTGGTTAAAGTAGATTGGAAGACTAGAGGTAGGTACATATCATGAACTAGAACAAAGAAGAAGGAATTTGTTGCAGTTTTTACATTGTGGCAGACTGAAACAGGCCCTCACCAGTGTGGCTGAGCTTTACTAAAGGCTGTCATAACATTAAAACCTAATCACTAAAATAATTTTACTGAACGAAGAAGTCAGTTTAGTTCAGTTTATTTGCTGTGAATGGAGAAGTCAACTCAGAATGAACAATGAGTCATTTCAGGTGTGATCGGTTACAGTCAGCATTGAGGCAGTTTTGAAATTACAGAATTTAAATTTTCTCATGTCATATCCTATTTATTCCTCCATGTTGGAGAACACATCATTTAGAATGAGATAAACCACTGTTCACTATCGGTGAAATACAAATGAATGATCAAAGGCTACTTTGCACTATAGTCTGTATATACAAGTGGACGAAAGTCCTTAAACCTTCATTCTATCCAATGACCATAAGGGGGCGACTCCACTGGCTGTAAAAAGGAAGTCCTGTTGTATTGAAGACTATGTGAAAATGGACATACTTCTCATTTGATTTATTACCTTTACAAACGATTTCCTAATGAGTTAATGCTCTGTCTTTCAAGTTGTCTTCAATACAACATGATGTTAATTTTCTAAATGATGGTCTATTTAGAGGAAAATAGACCACAAAGCAGGGGATGAATTAGGGTGTGGCTACTGTTTGATTGACAGTCTGTACCACACAATCAGAATAGAGGTCAGAGTAGGTCAGATCCCCCCACTCCTCTTCAGCTCCACCTTCTGCTAATGTGTTTTCTTCTGGTCTCAAACCAAGATGGCCAACAGCCAAATTATGTCCTGAAGGCTTTTGAAACGGCAGCTCACAAACCAATGGGTGATGTCACAGTGGGTTGCCACTTGCTGTGCACCAGCTGTGCTGAACCTTGACCTAAAATCTAAAATGAGCTCTTTTCTCTTTCAGTGAAACCATGGGACATGGAGTAGGCTGAAGCAGGGGGTCTAGCAGCACAAGCCAATTGTGAGTATAAATGTTTTTTCCCAATGTAATGTTGATGTAGAATAAAAATAGAGGGCAATGATTAAAGGAAGAAAATGTTCAGAGGGATCAACTGATTATCTCCTCAGAAATTCTGCATTTTCCAATTATGAGTAACATTATTTTTTTTAACCTATAAAATAAATGAATTTAAAAATGCACTACTTTGGCTCTGATGCAGCTGTCTGTCCCTGTCTTTAGTCACCACTCTGTGGTCTGGAGCAGTGTCCTGCCCACAAAACAATCTGATTGGTTACTGTAATAGCCTATCACTGCTGAAGGCTTCAGTGTACAAAGATGGGCACAGACTGCAGCAGTCTCGTTAGTGAGCAGAGCTAAGGAGTTGTAAACAGCACAATCCTCTACACTGGAGTTATAACAACACCTCAGTCTTTTGAATAAGTTTACTTGTTGGCCCATAACTTGCTGATCTGAATAGTGTGTTAACAACTGATGAATTAATGAGAAAGTCGCTAAAATGAGCAGAGAGCTCAGAGTGACCACAGTCTCGTTGATTACTAATAATCGCTATCGGCCCTTTGAAAACCATATTGGTCGACCACTATTTTAAACAAATTAAAAAAAAGGATGTAGAGCTACTTTCTGCCAAAAGCTTATAAAATTGCAACCTGATCTAAACCTGTAAACCACAAAACTTTGTAAAGAGGACAGACAATTCATATAAAAGTCCAGACTGTAGTCGTATGGATGAAACATAAATATGAGCTGTAAGCCAGAGCAGTGTTTGGCCACCTCAGGTCTATTTCAGATTAATTCTTCTATTGTGGCATTTGTTGAATGCAACAACAAAATGTTCAGAATATGCCAGCGGCTCCTAAGACTCCTCTGCTGTATTGGAACCCTGTAGAGTTTGCCTGTTTCTTATTTGTGAATTACAGGGTATATGCTGTGTGTTTGATGTTTGCCTACAATTGCAATATTTTTTAGACATACATGGCATTCTTGAGGTGTTCCAGTCTGGTTTTAAAGACCTTCACAGCAGTAAATCCACGCTTTTAAAAGGTTTTAATCATTTTTTATTAGCCACTGCCGCCATTGTTAGATCTCACAGCTGCACTGGACACAGTAGACTAAAGTATCCTTACCTCCTGCCTAGAGCTTTTTGTTGTGCTAAAGTAGTCCAGTATTGCTTTGGTTGTCCTCCTCAGAGCCTTTAGAGTGTTATCCTCAAGGACAAGCTTATTTAACCTCCCCCTCCTCTTCTGGTCCATTCTTGGAAAATATGGCATCTTGTTCAACCGTACTGTTCAACAAATTATGTCATTTGAAACAGAAAGATGTAAATCCTTTAAAACCATTGTTGGACTGGCTCAAGCACATGAAAGGTAATGAAAGTATAATTGAAGTCCTGATATTTGGACCCAGTGTGCCTTTGCAGTTGTTGCCCCATCTTAAAAAAGCTGCCTTTGTAGGTTAGGATGGCCTCTTTAATTATTCCCTTTTTTGTATTTTTGTATAACAGTTTAAACAATTTCTCAAGGTTATGGTTTTATGGTTTTGCTATTTTATCATATAGCACTTTGGTCATTTGTTATGTGTTTGTGTGTATGGTTTTGAAGGTTTCTCACTGTGGTGTATGACATGGCCACGGCCTCATCCAGAGCAGAGTCTAGCCATAACCACGGTGGAACGTCACAGCTTCATGCCATTGGTGAGTCCAAACAGCCAGCCGGGAGAGATGGCTTTCCCCTAGAGAGCCTTTTCCTCAATGGAATCAATTATATAGCAGTATTTAATCTAAATATCTGAATAAGAGTGCCAGGTATATAGTGAAAATATAAAATGTTAAAAATAAAGATTTTCACTTGTATCTTTGCTTCCTTCATATGATGCTAGTTGCCTGTGCCAAAATCAAGAGGAAGAAGAGCCTGTTTGGGACTGTCATTTATGTGGAGGTGACAGCAGAGGGGGAGTCGCGTCGTACAGCAAAGTCTCACAGCTCCTCCAGTCCTAAATGGGATGAGAGGCTTTCTCTGTAAGAAGCAACAATTTGTCTCCTCCCTGTCTGTTGTGCTTTATCTCTGTGTGTCAGAGTGAGTTATTTATTTGCCTCAATGCCACATTTTCTCGGTCTTCTCTCTCGACTCTCATTGTGCTCCAAAATTGAGTTACAGTGAATAACCCATAAATCCCTGTCATTTTATTATTTGGACAAGATTAAGTAAGACACACAATGTGAGCAGAGACAACCACAAATATCTGAAGGTCCCTAGAAAAAGTGCTGATCACAAAGTGGCCTGTGCTTATGAAAAGCAGTTGAGAGAGAAAAGAGGATGCACTATATCAGAGAATTCACTGTACATCTTTTGTAATTAACCTAAGGCTGTTGAAACAAGTTTAAAAAACATATTTTGAAATTCTAAATATAATGAGAAAAACCCCTAAGGTGGCTCATCTGATAATTATTAGAACAGGGGAAAATGCTGTACAAGAACACACAGAGCTCTTTGTATCTTTTTAGACTCTAGTGGAGCCTGCAGCCTAAACATGGCAGGCGTTTACAGCTCTCTGGCTTCCCAATGGCTCTGCCAAATGCCAGAGACACAGCATTGCAAATGTTAATTGTCTTGATTGGGGTAATTATCGCTGACAAGCCAGTGTGCTGCTGTGTTTGTGGTCTTGCGTCATGGATAATTTGTAAGATGTTACGGGTCCTACACGTGCCACTTAGGCTACAGTAGGTTAGATATTTCTCTTTAGGCTGATGTGCTCAACCACGAATACAATGACTTTGCCTGTGCGGTGTTCATTTTGTTTGAGGACAGAAAACACAAGGAAGTAGTATTATGTGGGCTGAGTACATCAGCTCAGCCTGTAGCAAGGACAAGTTACTCCTTTGAGATTTGTTGAGAGGGAGCAGATGTTGAAAACAGAGAAACTGTAAGACCTAGAAGTATTGAATAAAATAGTTGTTTTCTCTGTTGCTTTCTTCTGCTTTGTGGGGCTAGCAGATGCGGAAAAGTGGAGCTGGTGAATGAGGGCTTTATTTGTTAAAAGTACATTCTGTATAGTAATTTCACAAAGTGTTTAGTGTGTGTGTGTGTGTGTGTGTGTGTGTGTGCGCGCGTGCGTGTGAGGGGGGGTGGGGGGTGTTGGAGCCAGATATTGCAAGCATTCAGGGCTTAGCCCAATGTAATCAAATTTACATTCAAATCCAGGACACAATAATGATTAATCATTGATCCCCAAGTAAATGTCTTCAACACTCTTGAGCCATTGAGTTATTTGATGCCTTCAAATAAAGAGCTTGACTTTATGATGAGAAAAAACAAGAAAATATGACAAATGATATGAAAATCATAGATTATTTGCATTTTAATTAAAAAAATGACATTTAATATTTGTCATCATTTAGACTTGGCCTACCAATGGATCCGATGCCTTTCCATCATGTAATTAACTGCCCTCCTGGGTGTGACCATGTCCCATTGATAAAGGCTTTAGCTTGTTAAGTGGAAAGGGCAAGAGACCGAGGGAGCGGAGAGTGATGCCATGTGATGACTGGAGGAGAGAGTTCAGTAGTTAGTTAGAAGGTAGCAATCTAGTATACTTGAGTAACCAGTCCAAGCTACAGGGATTGCTGCAGTGACACTTTTAAAGCAACCTGTGAGATTCCTTCCCTGCTCTGAAGTAATATCAGGCCAATAGAAGAACATTTACTCAAATTATGTTGTTACTCAAATTAGTATGTATAATTTCTTTAAGGAATGGAATGGCAGTTGTGGCATGAACATCATGGACATGCATGGAAATACTGCCGTACACTACATTAGTTGCTCTACTCTTGGTCATTTTATTTTCCTTTTCATTTCTTCACTCTTCTTCCTTTTCAACACATTTTTATTTTCTGTCCCTCTTCCTCTTTACCTGCTCTTTCAACAGATCCACATCTCATTTCCTCTTCTCACCTTCATTCTTTCCATCTTTTCTGTTTCACCTCTCAAATCCAGACTTTCCCCTCCACTCATCAACTCTCCCCATCTTCCTGTTTCCTCTCCTGGTCCACAGGTTTTCTCTTGTCCTTTCCTATTTGTTCTCACTTATTCTCCCTCCTGTCACAGTAAGGGTAATGGTGTATATGCTGTAAATGAAACCATCAAGAGTTTTGTTTGAAGCCCTAAGAACTTAACATTGTTGGGGGGCTATGGCTGACAATGTTTCCTCAGGAGCGAAAAGAGCTCAATTGATTGTATGTGTTTTGTGTCCTGACTATCTAGGAATGTAACACCACACACACAGGTGGATTTCAAAGTATGGAGTCACCACACCCTGAAAGCAGATGCTCTCCTGGGCAAAACCACACTGGACCTAATGCAAGCTTTGGAGCAGCATGATGGAAAATGTATGGTTGAGCTTAACACACAGAACTGTATAAAATTCTAATAGAAGGAGAAGAGTCATTACATTACTGCAGTACCACAGCAGATTTATTAGGCTATAACTTTATTAGACCAGCCGACTTCAGGGTTACATATTCTGAACTTTTCATGCACATTGTTACATTGTTCACATTGTTGTCCCCTTTTACAATAACGTTTATGCAAAGATTAAACAGAATAAACATTGTAAGGATGATAGTATAAAATTCTTGGTCTGTCAGACCATTTTGGAGCCTCCTAGATAAATTAATTTAAAAGCATTGTTTAACATTTTTTAGCATTTAACATTTTTAGCATCTGGCATCTGCTTTATAATAGAATCTTTAAATTTTGTGTCAATCAGAATCACCATAGCAGCCAGTTTATGGTTGATGCCTGCATATCAAAATGAAAACATTACAAATAAAACATTAATGATGTTACTATATCTTGATGACCATCTCTGCTTTGATTCTGCAGTGGACAATGTGAGGGAGGTGCTGAAGCTGAGCGTGGAGCATAAGGGGGCCCTGGTGCCTGCTGGGGAGCTCACCGTCTATCTAGATGGTCTGACTGTCACAGACCAGGAGGAACTGGCACAGCTTACCAACGGCAAAGCCACAAATGGCACCAGTGAGCACAGTATTTATATATTGAGGCTGAGTAAGGGTTGGGTTGTTAGTTCTGAAGACCATGTGTAACTAGTAAATGACAATCAATGGGGAAGCACAAGGAGAAAATGCCACAAAACATGCACACAGATATAAAAGACAGGTAAACTGTTGCACAAAAAGCCAAAAAACATCTGTAAGCTAACATTGTTTTCCCCACTTATTTTTCAGAAGTCCAGCAGAACGGTGATGCTATCCATGAAAATGGAGACTCGTCATCCTCTTCATCAAGGGCAGCCAACAGGTAAACAAAGTGAATGAAGCAAACATTTGGATACACAAAGATGATTCTGTCTATTTCACTTTTCCTGTACCTTGTATTTTTTCGATTTGCAATAGATCTTTTAAAAAGGGCTTTTTATTTTTTTTAATTTTTTTTCCCCTTTAACCTCCCGTAAAGCAGGAGAAGGGGATAGAGAACCAAGACACAGAGTCTTGGTTTTCTATCCCTGCTTTATGGTCCACTGGCTGCCACACTGGTGCCAATTTTTATCATCTGTCACACTGTAAAAGTGCCCTTCAATGAGGCTAACAGGACTTTTATTGGGAAAGCAAAATTGGAAGCATTATCTGCTCCCTGGCTACTCTCTGCATTGCAGTTGCTGAGAGGACTGCAAAACACAAGCTGGGGGAAATCTAAAATGTAACTGTATCTCCCCTCTACGAAGAAGTGTTTGAGCACTCAGTTATACCCTTATTCTACCAGTATTAGCAGGCGTAAGCAGGTTTTTTAAAATACACGTAAGCTCACAAATAAAAGACTGACCACTTTTCCACTTCCCGTCCAGTTTGTCTTTCTGTTCAGACTGAGGACATACATGCAATTACAGACACACACACAGGCTCAGTGGAGAGAGACTGAGCTTCTAGCCATAGTGTTAACTGGTAAAACTGATTTGTTGCATCTCATTTCTGGGTTGTTGCTCCTGTAAAAGTGTCAGAGACTCTTTATGAGATGATCGGTGATTGTGTTTTTAAAACGTATTTCAAGCGCAGAGTAGCTGCAGTGTTTCTGGTGTAATACAATAGTTAACAGGTCTATATATGTACACTGAGAGATGATACAGCGGGAAACAGGTGAAAATTGGCACGTTAACTCAGGTGTTATGTTTACATCAGTGCAGATAAACACCCTTGTCTCTTGTACAGTCATTTCACCCAGGTCTGAATGCTGATTGTAGCCTTTTCCACTGCTGACAAAAAAAATACTTTTCTTATCATTGTTACTTAAATAATAAAACCTTACACATATAAGCTTTCATTATTACTTGTATGTCTAATACAATGACAATTAAAGTAACACATGCATTGTTTGTCCAGTGAATTTAAATTACATTACTTGTAAGCATTACATACATTACTTATAAACAAATAACACTGCACCCAGCTCTTCTGCTCCATCTGGAATATGTGGATGTTAGTCAATTTTGATTCACAGTATGATCAGAAGGGGTTAACCTGACTCATATTTTGTTGCACAACAATGATGGTGTAATAACTTTCCAGTGCTGCTAATCTTGCTGTGTAAGAGTATAAATTGCTGTGCCTTAAAAGTTGTGGATGTATTTCCCCTCATTTGTTTTCAGCACAGTGCTATTTCTGGTCCAAACATGTCTTTGCCTCACTGCTCCTTTCCTCATAATGTGACTTCACTTGCAGCATATGAAAGGCAGCTAAACTGAGTTAGTTGACAATTTATCCTGGAGCAAATGCTCAGGGAACCCTCTGACCCACTTCTCTCCATTTGTGTCTCTTTTTGTCTCCTAAACTTGTTCTTCATGATTACGTCAGTTATGCTTTGGCTCGTTTTCCTCTTCCCACCAAAAACTCTCTTATCTTTTCTCTTCATCTCTTTCAACCAACCTCGCTTTGTTTATTTTTTTTCTTCTGAAATCTTTACTTCCTGAGTTAAACTCTCTTTGCCTGTCCCTGGATTTGTATTTTCTTTTTTGGTATTGAAGTCTGCTTTGCTTTGTTACATTTCCCTCCTTTCTTTCCCTCCATTCCAGTTAGTTTGTCTTTCTACTGTTTCTCACACTGTCAAGTAGAGAGACCCTTCCTGTGGAGTCAGGGGTGCCTGTTAAAACACTTAATACTTGCTTCCAGCTGTGCTGCAAAAGCATGGGGGTGTATTTGTTTTTATACTGAAAGAATTTCAACAACTGCTCATTCATTTCCCCTTTGAACCTAATTTTTCTCCATGCATCAGCTTTTAGTATTGAAGCAGCAAGTCGAGTGGCCTTCGACTTAGTATTTGAAAGTGATCAATACAAAAGAACAAATAATCATCACTGGAAGGATTGCCAGTCTATTTGGGCTCTACATTTAAATTTAAAATGGGTAGATTTGGTGGTAAGTTTGCTGGTATTACTCTCTGTGCGGTGTGTCTTACTTAACATTGTGTATTAGTAACCAGTTGTCTTCCATTCTGACTCATCCTTCCTGGTTGCTTACCTACTGCTCTCCAGTTTTTCTTATTTCTTCTTGACTGGACAGAACCTTGTCTTGAGGCATATGGGAGATATTTTATTGGTCTTTGTGTGGCTAATCTGTGGCACCGACTGAACTCTGTCTCACAAAGGGGGCCTTTCAGCTGTGCCCATTACATCACCACGCCACCCCATTATGTCCTGTCCTCACTCCTACAAGACAATAGCCTCACTGTCACTAGTCAGTCTTTTATCTTACACTTCCATGAAGAGTAAAAGCAGCACACAGTTAGCTCATTCTGAGTAATCCCTGTAAAACTAATTTATTACATGCCTATTGTGGGCTAGTAGTAAACTTTTTTCTTTTTTACCTCTGCAAGGGGTTTCTGTTCATAGAATTGACATTGTTTGGTTTTAATACAACTATTTGCAAATAAATGATATACTGTGTATAGTGTAGCTTTAGGATTTGTTAGTTAATTGTGGAATGGTTGTTTTTTCTCCTGAAGCACAGTGAATGGCACAGACTTGGGCCCAAGGTCAGATTCCTGCTCAGCCTCCAATGGTGTAGATGGTCAGATGCCTTCCAGCCCTGCCCTTGCTCATGTCGTCAATGGAGACACGACCACACCCAACTCCACCCCAGTCCACCAACCTTCTGATAGTGACACAGAGAGCAGGACAGGTGAGTCCACATTTCACAACGAACCCCTGTGATCTTAAATGATGTGTTCATGACCTTTTCAACGTTTAATTGTGTTTTGGTCATATGGTCATAATCCCCTTTGATTGGTTTTATTCTCAGTATGAGAACTGGACAAAATATGAATTGAATATATATGATTAATGGTTCTCATGTCAACAATGCATCAATGCTAATCATTATCAGATCATCTCAGCTATACATGTTCATATATCCAGCAGTTATTCATTGTGTTGCTCTGGCTGCTTTTCTTCATAGCTCACTCAGTATTGGTGAACAGTAGAGAATATTAGGTTCACTTTCATTAAGTGAGTCCTGTAATCTCTGTAGAAAACTCCCTGGAGGGATGAATGGAGAAAAAAAAAAACAAAGCAGAGTGCAGTGTAGCGAGGAGGGCAGACACATGGAGCTTACATTGATCTCAGGTTGAAATATTAAAATGAAATATAAAAATATCAATACTTTCTTTGATAATCCAAAATACTTCACATTCCACACACAACTTCTCAGATGATTTGGTGTCAGGATATATTTAAGATATATTCATTTTTGCCCATGTTTGAATACAGTTACAATTCTAAGTAACAAGCTACAACCCTGCCAAGCATCCACTCATAGGTCAACAGCTGTTTGTTGCACTGAACAAAGAAGTACAGAATCTGTAGACAGAGACCAGGCTATAGTTTGTGGTGTTCTACTCTCAACAAATTGAATATACACTTCCCTTTGTCAGTGGATGTTTATTCACAAAAACGGTTGTTGATAGGTCGGAGACATTTAAAATGCACTTTTCCTTAAGACTTCAATGACATTGAGTCATGGATAGAGAAAGAGTCTATTCCATATATTAAAACAGCACAATTTTCTTTCTCTGACTTGCCTGCAGTCAATGGGGAGTCCTGTGATGTTGCTCTGGAGCCATCATCTGTTACAGCAGGTGATGTGCTGTCTCCTGCAGATGACCACGAGGGCTGCAGTCAAGACGCTGTCCTGCCAGACTCTGTCACAGCACCAAATAGCACATCCCAACCCCTGCCAACCTCCACCCAGGCTCCAGCCTCCTCTTCTTCTGCTGCTAAGCCTCCTGACGCCACTGCTGCTGCTGCTTCCACCACAGTCACCTCCTCAGCCCAGGGGGCCACTGCCGTTACAACCTCCTCATCATCGTCCTCTTCCTCTCCAGCACTGGGAGAGGCAAATGCTTCAGGAGTTGGTAACAATAGCAGCAGTGCAACTGTCACTACAGATGGGGCCAAGCCCAGACAGCAGGTCCCCAATGCTGGAGCCTCAGATCCTCTGCCACCAGGGTACAAATGCCACCAGCTGCTCATTTTCTGCTTTCCCTCTTTAATATTGCTACATATTTTCAAACCTATTATCACATTGTGAGGTATTTACCTTAAAGTGAGCATTTTGACCAATCAACCAGCCCACACACTAATTTCAGTAACTTAAACTTCTGAAGCTTTTTTTGTTTGCTGTTTTTGTCATTGTTTACTGTTGTGTCTTTTAGATGGGAGCAAAGGAAAGACCCACATGGGAGAACGTACTATGTAGACCACAACACCAGGACTACTACCTGGGAAAGACCACAGCCACTGCCACCGGGGTGAGTAACTGTCTATCACATGATCTCTGTCATTAGCTGCTTTCAGACCACAATATGTAAGTCTACCAGGTTCATCTTTTTGTTAGAACTTGGTCTGGATGAATACAATTGACTCCAAATAAAGGAGTGTCATGATATATAAATGTATTCAAAGTGTCAAAGGCAGAGAATCACTCAGGGTTTATTACTCCACTCATCCCTACTGTGTACACTTTTGTTAGATGTGAGTTTTAGTTTAGGTAGTTGGTCAGTGTCAGAGTGTTATTGTCTAGTGAATGTCATCGAGCAGAAGTGATCATTTGAGGTTACAGAGCTTGAATTAATAGTCCATAAATAACTAGTCCCCCAGATTCTTTGAGTTTTTGTGAATTGAATGACCTCTAAGTCAGTGTCAGGTTGGACTCTCCTTGTTGGTTTAGCCATCTGCTTATAAGCCTGCATCTCTGTGACTCCGTTTATTTTACTGTCCTTCTCCTTTACTGTTGCAGCTGGGAGCGCCGAGTGGATGACAGGGGTAGGATCTATTATGTGGACCACAACACCCGCACCACCACATGGCAGCGTCCCACTATGGAATCAGTTCGAAACTTTGAGCAGTGGCAGAGCCAGCGCAGCCAACTGCAGGGAGCTATGCACCAGTTTAACCAGAGATACCTCTACTCTGTAAGAACATGTTCACTATACCCCTCAGTCACTGTGTTAATTGTTTGAGTTATACCTGTGAAGTGCACTCTTTGCTAATGATTGAATTTGATAACATCTCTTTATTTTACAATTTTAGTTTACCCAAAAGATCTTGTACATATCCCACATGCTTCTATTCAAGTAATGAAAACATCCCCTCATTTAAAAGAGCAGTTATATGAGCACATGCAGAAAAAGCAACATGGTCAATGTGTCCTTCCTCTGTAGATGAGTGAAATTTACACTATCCCCACAGGGTTTTAAGAAGTATTAAAAGGTTATAAATATATTTTGCAAGAATGAAGGTCTTTTTAAAAAGCATTAAAACATTTTAAATACCATTTTAAAAGATATTTAATTTAAAAGAGATTGTATGGTAATATAAACTCTCCTTTAAATTAAAGGGCCCTGTCTCCTCCTCATGTCAAAGCTGTTACTCAGGTAAACTTGAGGAAATGACAGTAGTTTTGTTGATATGAATCCCTCTACGTTGGCAGATGTCTCTTGGGCTGTTCTGTGACTTTGTGCCTGCCAGTCATGAGAGTGAAGTACAACTGTTTATTTATTATTTGTTTGATAAATGCCACTGGTGTTTATTATCTGCAGGTCAGGAAAGATAACTGCTCTTGCTGGAGAACATGCGCTCATATGCACCTGCACAAAATGAAACCTCTCTGCTTTTAGCTTTTATCAGCTTGTCAACTTTTAAATGGTGCATGCAGCTCAGACCATCCCACAGTACTTACCCAGTACCACAGAAAACAGATCCATGGCTCTGGCTGAAACCACTTTTAAAAATCTTTGAAGGTGATTTAGTTTCTGGTGATCTCTTATTCCAGTAATCCCATTGTCTGATCTCTGCAGTCTGTAATGACTCAGATATTCAACATTTGAGAATTTTAAGAATTTAAAGAGATTTTGTTTTTGATCACCCAACAAACTTTTGACACAAGACATGACACACACTGCAGTACTTCACTGAAGCAAGTTTTAAGTCAGAAAGTCAAACATTACAACACATTGCATGAAGGTTTAGATTAAAATGACTAATATTGTAAATTGTATTGTTTTTCTCTCCTACATCCAGGAGTAACCAGATTGTGCTTCACAAATAATGTGACATGAATCATCTGTACTTTCCATCCTTTGCCTAATGAATTAAATTTCTTTCTCAGGGTGCAATACTGTTTGGCATCAAGCTCAACTCATTTAGCACAAAAGTGAGAAGTTTACCTTGCCAGGGCTTGAAATGTGCAGCCTCTGCTTTAATCTGTTTATCTTTGTGAGGGTCCCACTCCCAAGTCTTTGATCTGAGCAGTGATGTCATCTTCATTGATGATGATTAGCTTACAGCACAAATCAAAAGACAGACATCTGGGGAGTCCTGAGCAGTAACCAGCCACAGATGCCCTCTTCACATCAGAACACAGCCTTTTGATTCTTATTTTGTTACTCAAAACAAATTTTGTTATTAAATCTTCCTGTTGAAGAATATTCATTTTTCTGAATTTGGAATATTTTGTGTCTTCCTGGTGTTTTCTGAATGGATGTCTATGTGTGCATCCCTCATTTCCAGGCATCCATGATGTCTGCTGAGAACGACCCTCTTGGCCCACTACCTCCTGGATGGGGTGAGTTCACATTCTTTCTTCTAAAGCCACATGGTGCCAGTATCTACAGTGCTTATTAGAAAATTAAATTAGAAAAACTGCAGACATACATCAGTATACATTATACCTATTTTCATGCCAAAAATGTGTTATTGTCAAATGTGTATTTATTGTATTGTGAATGTGTCAAAACTGTGGATTTACACTCTCCTCAACCTCCTCATAAATTCTTCCCTTTGCTGTCACTGCTCACTGATCACAAAGATCACAGTCGACAGCTTAACTAGCTTAACTAGCATGAGTCAGCGCTGGTGATAAGAATGAACACATGTTGCCACATATGGTCTATCCTGACTATTCAGCTCCAGATTCCTGTGTGTTTTTATCAACCGCAGAGAGGCGTGTGGACTCCAATGACCGAGTGTACTTTGTCAACCATAACACCAAGACAACGCAGTGGGAAGACCCGCGAACCCAAGGGTGAGAAACTGTGTTTCACTATATGCACTAGATATATACTGTACATCATAACTCACAGAAACCTTTATGAGCAAAGTAAATTGACCCTTGTTCATCTAATTGAATTAAACAGGAGAGAATGTATAATTACTGATCATGAGTTTAAATGTGAAGGATCAACGAGAAGTTAGAGGGCTTTTTCCTGTCCTGACCCACATTAATAAAATACCCCTCTCTCAGAGATCTCTCTGAAATTAGAGCTTCTGCTTATACCAACCATAACCAGGATGTTCTCTCTGATACCATCATAGTTCAGCTTCCTCAAAAGATGCATCTACTGTGTGTTAGCTGAAATCTCTACCTAACCCTCTGAGATTGAGATCACTGATCCATTAAATGAGACAGAGCAACAGTCTTTTAACTTTTAGTCAGCTATTAGTAGCTTATTAACTTTATTAAGTTCTAATAGTTAAGTTGAATAAATATTGGATGAGGAAAATTAATTCAGGTGACATCTGTGTCTCTAACCTAAAGCCATGATTGTCTACAGATTCAGATAAAAAGATTATTATTTCACAAACCATTTTAATTTGTTAAAAAATCACTCATGAGAAGCACGTTCAAATTAAAATATCAGCTTTGTAACTATTTTGTACTGTTTACATAAGCTTAATCAGTAACAACTGACTGCATTCAGCAAATGTCTGTAGTCATTTTCATAATAAACAGCAGCGATCTCGAGGGACAAAGCAGCCTATTATCATCAAAGCAGTTTAAATTATTTGTCCTCCACGAATAATAGAAAACCCGTTATCCCTCCATCATTCAGCCATGATAGCACAATTAACCTTATTGAATATATTTAAAGCTGAAGAATTTTTTAGTTCTTGATTAAATTTTTCGATAACATGTCATCCTAGAGTAACATTTTACCACAACTTACAGGCTTTGTACACGGGGCCCATCACCAAAATCACAAAACAACATTTTTTATGTAGGATAATTCTCATTAAGGGCAATACGTGAAAAAGTGAAAAACCAAACTTGATCTGCAGTCTGTTTAATCGCTGTATTTTGCTTGCCTGTGTGTTGTGTGTGAAGGCTACAGAATGAGGATCCTCTGCCTGAAGGTTGGGAGATCCGGTACACAAGGGAAGGGGTTCGCTACTTTGTGGATCACAACACCCGAACCACCACTTTCAGTGACCCCCGCACTGGAAAGTCCTCTGTGTAAGGACATGTTTTAAAATACTATTCATGTGTTGTGCATCAGGTCACATGTTGATGAAGTCATGCCAGAGGCAAATTTTAACATCATGGAAATATGAACATATAACGCAAGTCATAGTTTCCATGTCCTTCATTATATGGTGAAGCTGCCACATTTCATCCTTATAGTAAACTTATTCTTAACTACAGATTTATTCTGGCTTCAATTGAACCTTTAGATCTTTTTGTTCTTTCAGCACCAAAGGCCCTCAGATCGCTTATGAGCGCAGCTTCCGATGGAAACTTGCCCATTTTCGCTACTTGTGCCAGGTAGGGACTACTCCATCACACTGTTTCCTCCTCTCAGTCAAGCACAATAATTGTATTTTTCATGCATTAATGTTTTGTCCTGTCTGTCCACAGTCCAATGCTCTCCCTAGCCATGTGAAGATCACTGTCTCCAGGCAGACACTGTTCGAAGACTCTTTTCAGCAAGTGAGTTGGTCCCTCGACCACCTTCCTGTTGCAGTTGGCACATTCAGTAATACATTTCAAGTGCAGCAATGCATCACAGCTTAGATGCATGGTTTGCCTCTACTATATATTCAAACACCATTGTGCCTCTGTCACTTGCTGATGTGGGTTTTAGCTGGTTTGGTGTTTTCTGTGTCATGTAGATTATGGCCCTCAAGCCGTACGACTTGAGGAGGAGACTCTACGTCATCTTCAGAGGCGAGGAGGGTCTCGACTATGGTGGCTTAGCCCGGTAAAATGGCTTTTCTTCCTTTCATTTCCTTCTCTCTGTCTATTCTAATCTATATCCTGATGATACTCTCTCCGATCTTTGCCCTCTTCCGCTCTCTGTCTGTCACACACTTCACCTTCCAGAGAATGGTTCTTCTTGTTGTCCCACGAAGTGCTGAACCCCATGTACTGTCTGTTTGAGTACGCCGGCAAGAGCAACTACTGCCTGCAGATCAACCCAGCCTCGGCCATCAACCCAGACCACCTCTCCTACTTCTGCTTCATAGGCCGCTTCATTGCAATGGCAAGTTCACATACTGCAAACACAATAAGTGAAATATCTTTGGTCTTTACTGAACAATTAATCAAACTTTCCGAAACAAAAAGTCTACATTTTTTATCCATTTCTGCAGGCACTTTTCCACGGCAAGTTCATCGATACGGGATTCTCTCTGCCTTTCTACAAACGCATGTTGAACAAGAAGCTCATCCTCAAAGATCTCGAGTCCATTGACCCCGAGTTCTACAACTCGCTCATATGGATCAGGTAATCTGTCTTCACAGCCCTCACTGTCCACATGTTACAGCAGAGGCACAGCTGGCAAATGAACATCTGTGAACACACCCTAGTTTTGGTGATCACAGTAACAAGCTTTCATGAGAAGAAAGCAACATCACTTCTCTCTGTGTGGAGCCTTTGATTAAAGAGCCAATATGTGCATTCTTAATTAGATTATCCAGAGTTTCCCTGCTCTTCTTTGCTCAGATTATCTCTGAATGTCCCTTGACCCCCACTTGGAGAACCGTTGTTGCGGGGTGCTGATTTGAATGTGACATCCAATACTATGTAAATATTTATAATTTATGGTAAAGTGTAAAAGTGTTTGAAGTGAAGACTGTAGGTCCAGATCTGGACAGACAACAGACTCAAGAGAACAATACATAATTTCCACAGAGGATCAGACACCAGAGCTGCTGGTAGGGGATGACTGAGATGACTCTAGATAAGACATGATGCAAGAACAGTCTCCAGCAAAGACACATTACTCACAATAATAATTCTTTTTGCACCAATGAGCTGTGGACCCTGCGTTACTCTGTGACAGCAGCATGATCTCATGTCTCCTCAGGGACAACAACATTGAAGAGTGCAGCCTGGAGATGTACTTCTCAGTAGACATGGAGATTTTGGGGAAGATCACCTCCCATGACCTCAAACCTGATGGTGCCAATGTCCTAGTTACAGAGGAGAACAAGGAGGAATATATCAGGTTCAGTACAACCACTGTTTCATCATGGCAGCAGAAATATCTGGCCTCCGAGTATCACTTTTACTAAATGGTTGTTTTTTAAAATCTGTCTGCCCTGCAGTCTGATGGCAGAGTGGAGGTTCTCCCGTGGGGTCGAAGGTCAGACCAAAGCTTTCCTGGATGGTTTTAATGAGGTGGTTCCACTTCAGTGGCTGCAGTACTTTGATGAAAAGGAGCTGGAGGTGAGCAGTACTCCTATAATCAAATAAACTAATTAACCAATATATTAATCATTACTGAAATTACATCAAATAATGGAGTTTGTGTAGAGAAGCAAGTGTCTCTCTTCTCTCTCTCTCTTTTTTTTTTTTCCCCTAATGTGTGAATTCCCCTGGTTCTTTTTGTGTGGTCATACATGTCATCCATGTATTTGTGTATGTGTGTGTGTGGTCCAGGTGATGCTGTGTGGCATGCAGGAGGTGGACCTGCAGGACTGGCAGAGGAACACAGTTTACCGTCACTACACCAGAAACAGCAAACAGATCATCTGGTTCTGGCAGGTAGAGTCACACTAACACACACATTCCTCACCCTCTAATTATTAAAGAATATTCCAGTATCATTTGCGTTGGTCTGTGTCTTGTAGTGTGTGGTCAGTGATCAGTGCATTTGCTGTCTCCTCTTCCCCTGCAGCTTGTCAAAGAAGTGGACAACGAGGTGCGACTACGGCTCATGCAGTTTGTCACTGGGACCTGCAGGCTTCCTCTGGGTGGCTTCGCTGAACTCATGGGTCAGTGACAGACGCACAGTGACATGTTTACCACATAATATAGAAACAGATACATAATGTAGACATACAAGTCACTTTGTTTGTGGCTGGGAGACTACATTACAGTACAGAGCTTTTAATGTCAGATGGCTTACATCAGTATGAAAAGGACTGTGTGAGAGATGCAGCCCTTTAACTTTGGGGTTAAAGTCACTGGACAGATGCACATGAAGTCAAATAAAATCATACTTATTATTTAGTGGAAAATCTGTTGATCTGCTGCTCCCCAGAGCTTCACTGCTCACCCTTCACCTCTGTTGTGGGGGGGTAGTCTGGTCTGCAGCAGGTGGAGTCCATCTTAGATAGAGATCAGGTGTCTAGGATCTGCTGAATTATGAAATGTCATCCAGTGAGCGAGTTTGACGTTAACCATGTTGTGGTGAACCATGTGGTGTGGACATGAAAAGTCTAGAATGATTAGTTCTCCTCAGTCGACCAGCTGGTTTTTAAAGCCTTTATTGGTTTATCTTCTGGGAGACACGTCGAGTCGTATCATTTCCAATCAAGAAAAAACTTGAGTAATAATAAGTCAAAAAATTGAATAATTTCAGGCTTGTGTGTGTGTGTGTGTATATGTATTTATTTATAAGAAGGAATCCATCTGTTGGTTTTTGCCACAGCAGCTACCTGTGATATCTCAGAGATTTTTGCAGCATGATTCTATTCACCCTTCACATTGACAGATGACTCCACCTCAGTCTCAGCCATCAATCAGCTGTGAGCCACGTCTCAGCTCTGATCTGTCTGAATTGACACTGAAACAGCTCACAGCTGCTCAAGAAACATTTAGAAGCCAAGTGTCAGATTACTTTAGAATTGAATCACTGTGTGTTAAACCTGTTTCAGCAAAAAGCGGTAAAATACTTTATTATTATAGTATATTATAGAGTATTTATTTAATACTTTTAAATCTAACTCCTCCTTTGCTTTTGCAGGAAGTAATGGGCCCCAGAAGTTCTGCATTGAGAAAGTGGGGAAGGACACGTGGCTTCCTCGGAGCCACACATGGTGAGTGGAGCTCTGTACGGCTGGCTCATAGATTCATTCCTCTGAGTTTCAACACAAATTAGTAGTTAATTATAATTCAAATCATATAAATAATGGACCTTATTGCACAAAAGGATAAAACACTAACAAGTAACATATTATGAATTCAGTTTTGCTGATGTGTTCCCATCTGTCACAGGCTTTATTTAGAAAAGTGCATCATAGGAGCCACAGTTTATGTAGGAAACAGTTAGTAATCATATGTTTTATTGTGCATCTTCTGACGTTTGCTCCTCCATCTTGGTTTTCAGTTTTAACCGCCTGGACTTGCCTCCATACAAGAGCTTCGAACAGCTGAAAGAGAAGCTGCTCTTTGCTATCGAGGAAACAGAAGGATTTGGCCAAGAATAGAGGGAGGGGTCCAGTATTTCTCCCCCAACCACCCCCACCCCTCGCTGTTTATTCAAACAAACAAACAAACTAAAAAAAAATTGCACAAGATAACCACCAATGTATATAAGCTATTTTCTCATTTTAAACCAAATCTTAATTTGCAGCATCATTTTAGCTGCAGTCCTGATCCCTGCCCCCTTAGATATTATGATACCCCATCATGAAATATGCAAGCATTTCAGCATTTCTGTTTAAAAGCAGAAATCATGGATATTTTAATTTTATTTTTTAATTTCCTCCCCACTGCTGACTGGCTTTTTAAAATAGACTGACCATGTTTTTGAGAGGATTTTATAGTAGAAGTGCATCTACTTTTAAAGCTCTAGTTCTATAGAGCTTTTAAAAGGCGAGAGTAGTTCTGGGGTCTGGTGCCTGAATTTCCTTTTTTCCCCCGTTGGATCCATAGTAATTGTTGCCATTGTTTTGCGTGCTTGCATGGCTGCCTCTGAAGATGAGAAGACTGTCTTCCACAGACATTTTAGCATGGATCGCTCCGTCTCTAAATTAGCTTCTTTTTTTTTTTTTTTTTTTTTTTAAACCATCATCATCTGAAAGGCAAAGTGTTTGAGGATGAACAGATCTGAACCAGATGAACCATCTCATACAGTTTTGCCCACAATGAGATTGTGGACAGCAGCCCAGAGCAAGAAGCATCATGGGAAAACAGACTCTGGTGTGAAGTTTCTGGACAAAAGCTTCTATATCAAAAATCAAAAGCAACATGGGAACGTGAAGGAAAATTTTCTACAGTGAAGTAAAGGAGTGAATTGTGTGCGCGCATGTGTGTATGTGTGTGCGTATGTGTGTGCCCTGGACATGCTCCAGGCCACTTAGACTGCAGCCTGCTGCCTCAGTTGGATGACAGAGTCACAGCCGTCAAACTTTGATCTGTTTGATCTGAAAAACTGTCGCACCACAACAAGACAAAACACAGATTCAGTGGCTGAACTGTTCATGTGCACATGGCTAACTCTTTTTTTTTTTGCCTCTGAGCGAAGTGTGTCCAGTCTGTGAAGCCTCTGGTTTACAGGGCACTGGACATGGTCTTGCTTTCTTTTTTTGACAACATGCAAATCCCCTTTACTTCAGCACCTCAGCTCTGGGCACCACTAGTTAAAGATTTTAACCATGAAGACAACATCTCGTGTTGTAACAAAGCTCATAGACCTCACTGATAAATTCTGATGAATGTACTCTCTCCTCTTAGTACATCTACACATGTACTGAGAGGTGCTGTCAGCTTCTCATTTAAAACCAACCAATCACAGCTGAAGACAGCCCTGCTTCAACGTCATTATCATGGCAGGAAGTGTTGAATGTCCACAGACAGTGTTTCATATGGTGAATGATCATGATGTAGCTTAGAGGCGCTTGGCTCTTGAATGAGTACACACACACACACACACAAACACTGCAGAGTGACAACTGTCCAGGGAAAGTGAAAAGACTTCAACACAAGACTTTTGGGTCTTGAAAGTATTAACTGGGTCATAACCCTGCACCTGTATTGTAGTATTGTGAGAAAACGCCTGCTCTGCTGTTAACACAGCTGAGAACACAGCTTAGCTACACAACATGACAAAATTGAAGCCACAGTGCTGAGCACTCTCTCCTGAGCACGGGTTCACTTATTCAGCTCATGTTCAATATCATTGTTTAGCGCTGACATGACAAAGCCTTACTCTGATAAAGATCTGTCAGGAAAAGACTCAGTCACATCGACAAAGCTCTGAGGAGACGAGGAGGGCCCTCAGTGAAGCTCCCTGCAGCCTGGGGTCTGACACAGCAACAAGCCTGATGATGCATTACATTGCTGTATGTTGTGTTTTTGTTTTGTACCCCCCTTGTGTCTGCTGATTTTCTTTCTTCAAATGCTTCAGGGGACGTGGTGTTTATATTTAAAATGTCACGTCTAACTCCATTGTTTCTCAATGACAACTCTGGTGCTTATTCTTTCAGTGGTCGAAACTAAAAAAAAGAAAAAAAAAAAAAGCTTTGGCAGTGACAGGCCTTTCCTTGTTCTGTTGTTTTCTCACACCACTGAAACAGCAGCAAGATGCTTTAAGTTGTTTTAGGAGGAGCTCATGATTAGTCATCAGTTGTATATAACATGTATGGAGCTGCCCCTGAGGAAGAGCAGCCAGGACAGACCAACATTTACTGTAGCAAAAGGAGCCGACTCAAAACTGCATAACTGTGCTTCCTTTTGAACAGACACCTGTAATCAAAGAAAATCAACTGTATGTGAATATTCATTGTATAAAGATAATGAAAGTAAATAAAGTACTTAAATATTATAATTAATCACACAGAGCCGCCGCTCCATTGATGGAAATCTGTGATGCCTTTGTTCTTATCAGAGATAGATGGGACATTTGAGGCGGCCCTCGCCGGAGCCAGAGACGGGACTGAACGTCACCTGGACGGGTGTGAAGCTGAGTCGTGATGCTGTAAGTCGGCACAGTGGCTCCGGCCGAGGCCTCCTGAAACTCATCCAACACTGTAACATATCACGTGTAGATACACACTGTAAACACCAACTACACTGTACAGAATGCCCCTTTACTGGAGACAACGTGTATAGAAGATTCATTTTTAATCTGCTTTCACCCATTTTAAATAAAGAGATGGATTTATGAGATAAAAAATAAATAAGTGAATAAACCCCCCTCTCCAAGACCACGCTTGATTTCTTCTTGTGCGATGATTCGGGGATGAGAAGCCGCCTGCTCAGGATTTACAAAAAAAAAAAAAAAAAAAACTTGATTCTGTTTCTGAAAGAAAGCTGATGTGCTCTGGGTTAATCGTTTTTGTTTTAATTGCCTTTGGAAAGAATCGTTTAATAAATGCATTTGATCATCTTTACAGCTGCTTCAAAGTCATTTTAGTCCCATCAGTTTGTGAAGTGCTTGACTGTGACGGCAACAAGAGTGAGTTTGATCATTGATTGAATATCTGAAGCAGATTCCACTAAAATCAGCTTATGTCCTGGAGGCTAACCACAGAAAACTCCCACTCTCTTCACTGCTCAGGGATGGATTCTTCAAATGTTAAAACAAACACATCTGAGATGCACTTTAGTCATGAAGCTGTTCACATTTCTTGGGTCAAACTAAATCTAAAAATGTACAGTGTGCAATTGTGGGAGTGTTCTGTAGTTGTTGTATTAGTTGTAGTTTTAAATGAACTACAGGCTGTGTGCAAGGTCACTTACTGCTCTGTTGCGTCAACAATTACAGAATCATAAAAAAAACTTTTGTTATAAACAGTCTAAAGGTCCTGAGCTGCGTCAATCAACTCAGTGGTTAACAGGTTAACAGCTTCAGCCAGGTTTCAGCCGGGCTTCAGCCGAGCTTCAGCCGAGCTTCTTCAGGAGGTCAACAGCTTCTTTGTGGACCTGCAGAGAAACAAATACCCCGTAAACCAGCTGCACATCAGCAGCAAGACTCCAGTTGGCGTTAAGACAACAGTGAAGTCACCTCCTTGTCCTCCAGGGTGTGAGCTGGGTACTCTTTAGCCTTGGTTAACCAGAACAGAGCTTTCTGCTTGTCCTTCAGGCCCATGTAGGTCTTCCCCAGCATCAGCAGGTTTTTACTATAGAAGTCAGGATCAACTGAGAAAGGAAACACATGCAGACTTAAGCTTTTTAAACCTGTCGTGACTCCTCTGAACTGCAGCCGACAGCAATTTACCTTCTTCAGCCTTCAGGAAGAATCCCAGGGCCTGGAGGAGAGACAGACACACACACACACAGACACACACACACACACACACACGGCTGAAGCATCTCAACCTGAGGCTGTTTTAACAATGGAAACAGAGGAGGAGTGATGAAGATGAAAGAGTCCTCACCTCCTCATATGTGGACACGGGCGGCGATGAAAAGATCACAGCTGCCACCTTGCGTTGGTACCACGGCAGCTCCGCAAAAGCAAAGCACCTGAGAAAGACAGGATTTCCCTGAATGAACCTTAACGCTGCTGTAGACAAGCCCTTTCTCACCGTGTCCTGGAGCTATAACGAACATGTTGAATGCATTTTCTTTCTCATAAATGTTTTCAAAGCATTTTTAAAGGCAGAACTGTTTACATCCATGGTTGCTAATGGGCAGCCTCCTTCTTCGTGGACTAATCTGACATTCAAGCAGCTCACAGAGAAATGACTCCACATTAATGACAGAGGTAAGTCAGCTCCAATTATATGTGGCATGGTAGAGCAGTGGTTAGAACTGTCTCCTCACAGCAAGAAGGTTCTGGGTCTGAACCCTGGATCTGAGTTTGCATGTTCTCCCTGTGTGGGTTCCCTCCAGGTTCTCCACAGTCCAAAAACATGATCTTAGGTTAATTGGAGACTCAATAAATTTAAATTTGCCCATTGGTATATGAATCCAAGTGTGAATGCTTCTTTGTCTGTGTCTGCAGCCTGCCCAGGATGTCCCCCGCCCTCACTCAGTGTCGTGGGACTGGAACCAGACGCTGACGGATGCGCAGTATGAATAATAGATTGATGGACAATCCTGAGATCTGATATTACGTATCTGATATTGTTCCTATTAGCATTTTAGCCATGGTGACACCTGACAGGTCAAAAGGTCACTTTGAGGATGGTTCAGACATTCATGGGGTTGATCTTGGAGCAGGGTTGTAGACACTGTGGCATTAAATGCAGTTTCTCTGTCATGTTTGTCTCTATTAGATGAAGAACTGTGACAGGCCGGACTCAAACACAGGCTTCAAACCAGAGGCCGGCCAGACACCCAGTCAGCTGCAGTTTGGAAGATGAGCGTGCACGCTGGCGTCTGCAGGTCTCAGTGGATGATGGACACGTGTTGTTTCTGTTCATTACAACTAAAGGAAATGCAACACTTGCACGAAATGCACGACAGGTTGTGGCGGTGAGCTACTGTGTCACAACACACAGGAGTCAGCTCAGACTGAGAGCTTTTTCTTCAGAGCAGCAACAAGATAAATCCCCCTCTGACAAACATATGGGGCAGTTTGGATTTTTTTTTTTTTTTTTTTTTAAACATAGTTTTCCATCCACCCCTCTTTGCACTTTAATGGTGGCAACTGCATTATTTCTGCCAACACATCTTGTAGTTTACCGCCCCCCTACACCAACAAACAAACTCCAGTTCCCTGAGCCTCTGCAAAGTCTCGGAAGAAGCACCAAGCTGTCAGATCTAAAGCAGACATGTTTGTATCCATGTGCAGAAAGTGGTCTCACCAGTAACCCAGGATGTGTAAGGAAGTGGCGTCTTTGGGGTTGAGTTCAATGGCCCTCTAGGAAAAAGAAACATATTTGACTTCAGTGTGCAGTTCAGTGTGACACAGTGATATCACACGGACACAGATGTCCCCTCACCTCTAGATGTTCTCTGATGATGTACGAATTCCCAATTTTCACCTTTACTCCTTCGTAGTCCCCGATGTCACTGAGACACACAGCGTACCACTGCATCGGGAGAGGAACAGAGTTTTACAGCTCTGTGAAAAAGATGCTGCACCGGGTCATAATGGGCTGAGAAACATCCTGCAAATGTTCAAGAGAAAGTAAAATAAAAACACTGAAGCATGTCTTACCTTGTGTGCTGCAAAACACTTGTCATCTTTCTCCAGTGCCCTCCTGGCGTATTCAAAGGCCTCAAACGTCAGCTGCTTCTTCCGCTCGGCCATGCTGGGGAGGAGGGACAGGTCCCGAGATGCCCGGGCCAGCCTCCACAGGAACTCTGCTTCATCACTGCATCGACAAATTAGTCATCACTTCAGATGTCGAGTGTTTATTAAATGTTTTACTTTGGTGACCTCTAGTGACAAGCATCCTATAAAAGACCAGTGAGGACATGGATATCAAATCACAGCATGATGTTAAACACTGCAGTTAGTGTGAGGAGGAAGAGAGAGAGACGGTGAGAGCAGAGACAGCCTGGTTATGGCTGCAGTGTGAATGAATGTCTCCTCACCTGTCCTTGTGCTGCAGCAGCAGCTGGTAGAGTTTCTCTGTCTCTGCACAGCTGTACAGGTAGTCAGCCTGCTCCAAGACCTCCTCTGCACGGGCACAGGACACAACAGCAAATTCACTCAGAAAACTCTCTCTAAAAGGTTATTTTGAACAGCTGGTAACATGCATTTCTCTACGCCGAGGTCTCGTCCTCAAAAACTCTGTGTGGACTCAACTGGTCAACGTCAAACATCTGTCAAAGCCTGTTTTCTCACTAAGACTCAACCTAACCAAACTCTGTGTTTAATTCAAGCAAAAATGCCAAAAGTCAAATAAATGTTAGTTTCTTGAGATGCATCATTCAAGAGGTCACTGTGGCCTTGACCTTTGACCTTTAACCTATCATCCTTTAGTCCTTATGAATGTTTGTGGTAAATTTTAAGAAGCTCAATGAAGTGTGAGATTTCACGTTGACAAGAATGGGACGGACGGACAGAAAACATGACCCCTCCAGCTCTGACTGTCACTGGAAGTGATTTGATAAAAACTATATTTTACAATAATTTTGAACAAAAACTAGATTTTCTTTAAGACAGGAGTCATGACATGGACCCATCATAGATGATACTCTCCTTCGGGTCGTGCAAAACACTGACAAATTTTACATTAATCAAGCAACGAGGACAGAAATGGAGTGAAACTGGGGCTTTTGGGGCCCCTGGAGGTCTGGGGCCCCTGGGCAGCTCCATGTTTCCCAGTGATGCAGCCATGCATTTTCACACACTTTTAAATCCAGAACATGATGCATAATTTAGACCGATGTGCTTCACCTTCATCTAAAGAGAAATGAAATCATAAACTTCAAACATCATCACTGAGGCTGCTCAGAGTTGACCAGGTGAGGACAAATCTAGAACAGTCACAGACAAAGTCACTTTTCCTTCCACCTGACTCTCCGCCCCTTAGCCCCTCAGAGGAACCCTGCTCCTCATGGGTAGTTCAGGATCAGACGTCCCTCCTGGAACCTGATGTCTGGACGAATCTGCAGAGGATTGTCACGATGAATCAGGTGGACTGAGGAGAGGACAGACAGATGTGGAGGAGAACTGCAGCTGCTGTGTTTCTATCTGTCTACACGTGTACTGTGTGTGCAGTGAATATATACACACATTACTGAAATGACTTTAGTTGTATTTGTGCTATTAAAACAGACTGCAGTGTTTGTGATGATGAAGTAGTACAGTCCAGTCCTGATTCTGCTTAGTGCTGAATAAATAAGGACAGATAAGAGAAACAGTAGTGATCCGTATTATAAGGCTGATGTCAGTGTTCTGGTCCTGACATGATCCAGTGTTGTGGTCACATGTGTGTGACAGTGTTTTGGTTGTGGGACCATCTGTACAAAGCATCTGTGTGAAGAGACAAACCCCTGAAAACAAACACGTCTGAGTGCCAAAACCTCGATTTGAACATCTGTTTGCCAACTACCTTTTCCAGCAGCGTGGATCACGGCTGAACTCTGCACCCGGCGATAAGCTTCATACCCCAGGCAGGAGAGAGCCGGGAGCCCGAGGAGGAGGGCAGCTCCCCCGCTCTGTGCACGGGACAAGGAGGTGACAGGGGCAGTTAAAGTGGCTCTGCCTGACCCCGGGTAACCTGACCGAGGCCCGGGGTCACTGCACGGTTCACACTTCATCTATAACTCAGGTCCATCTGAGACATCTCAGCTTCAGTCTCTGGGCTAAAGCTGCTGCCCTTTCACCTACATTAGCTCACAGACAAAGCCCTCAACTTCCTGTACAGCAGGTAAACTATCTCATGCAGCAAAACAACAGCCTCCGATATTTACTGTCAGAGCAGCAGCGGTCCTCCTGGGCGGACTGGTCCTATAACACCGGGCTGTCCACCGGGGCCCCGCGCCGGACCCCGCGCCAGACCCCGGGGGTAGAGTCCTGCTCACCAATCGCGTCAATGCTCTCCAGGCCATCGAGTCCGAGGTCCAGCCGCTCAAACATCACCGTCCACCGCGGAATCACAAACTTATAGCGAAGACCGACAGGCAGCATTCAAGAGCACTAACACTATATAACGATGCAAAAGCACGAGAATGCTGATACTTTATATTATATTACCTTACATTATGATTCATGTAGTTACATTACTACAGGTTCATGTAACTACAGGAATCAGCATTTTTTAACAGGGTGAAATGTAAGTACATTGATTATTTTTATCCTGTTTTATTTAATATTCTCTTAGAACAACATCATATACACATCACATGTACGTTGCTTGTGTGTTCGTATGTAACAAATAACATTTTTTATAAACATTTGCTTTAATCTGGCTGTAAGAGGGTTCGCAAGGCTGATGAAAAACAAACAGCCAACAGGAGCGTTTTAAACTGGAGCTAGCAGGTGTTTTAAAGGTGTTTTTTCTTGAACGCACCCCGGGAATTCTGTTCCCTTCAAATGTGACCGACGGCGAACAGAAAACTCGTGAGAGTTCCGTCGTAACGTTACTAAGGTTGTTGCACGGATGTGTTATAAGAGCCGTTGCGTGTCAGTGTGTCACCGTGTGATCTTTTTGTGTCCTTTTAGGCTGAATGCGGCAGCCTCGTGCAAACAGCCCAGCCTTGCGTCACCAGGGTCCTCAGAGGAGACGCCCGGGCGGCTGACGGCCCGAGGTTCCGGAGGAGGTGGTCAGCTAGGCGGCGCAGAGTGGCGGCTCCGCCCCGAGTCCCCAGCTGTTCTTGTCAGATAAACGTAACTTAGAGCTGAACGCAGACTGCAAAACAGGTAAGAAAGTCTGAGTTAGCCTCGAACTAATACGAAGGGAGAAGACGTGAGTGAGGCGACTGTTTGAGTTGAGTGTTAGCTTGGTGCACCGGGCGCCACACCCACTCCCGGCATGTTTAACTGTCAGTGCAGGCTCTGTGTTTAAAGCTATTATTAACAGCCCTTCACTTCTAACTAATACAGACCCCGGGCTGTTAAAGGTGCATTATGTGTAAAAACACTTTTCCTTGGTTATTTTTTTTTTAAATGCTGTGCAGTTGAAATGTAAAACAGAAATATTTCGCAAGTGCCTGAAAACTGTCGCTCTGACATATGTGAATCAGCTTTGGTGCATCTGTGGGGTCACCTTAGTGTAAGAAGCTGCCATGGCCTCAGGCGGGCCCTCAGTGCCAGAAGCCACCCACTGGGCCACCAAGGTGGAGCTGACCATCTCCTGTGAGAACCTCATGGACATGGACGTCTTCTCCAAGTCTGACCCTCTGTGTGCCTTGTACATTAACACCTCGGGCTCTCACTGGTATGAGGTCTGTATTAGGTCATTGTACCAGTTCCCTTGTAGTAGATTTGTGTTTTAGCCTTAGCCTGTTGACATGATCTTACAGATGTCTGTTTTCTCTCTGTGCTTCAGTTTGGACGCACTGAGATGATCCTGAACTGCCTGAATCCAAAGTTTGCTAAGAAGTTTGTCATTGACTACTATTTTGAGATGGTGCAGAGGCTGAAGTTTTGTGTGTATGATATTGACAATAACACTTATGACCTGGATGATGATGATTTTCTGGGGGAGCTTGAATGCACCCTGGGCCAGGTGAGCTTCATCTTAACAGTTTTCCAAGAAAACGTTAGTGGTTCCTCCACCTTTTCATTGCATGATTTTGCTGCTGATGTCTTGTGTCCAGATTGTTTCCAGCAGGCAGATGACTCGGTCTTTGTTGCTGAAAGACAAGAGACCTGCAGGTCGTGGGACCATTACAGTGAGTGGACTCTCTCTCTTCTTTCTAAAAGATGTATAAAAGTGACAAGCTATGCTCCAGCTGTGGACATAGACACACTGGACACGGTAGACTGCGATGTGCTCATGCAGCTTTGATACAAGTGTGTCCGGTGGACACAGACAAAGTTTTTCACAGCTGATTTGTGTGTCTGTGTGTGTGGTAATGTTGTCAAGATGGTCTCTAATGTGCTGTATAAGGTTACACTTTTCAAGGCTTACTGGAGGCTTTGCACTGGGTTGCCAGTTGTAACATGTTTGTTCACCCTCCGGTCTCCAGGTTTTGGTTGATTTGTCTTTAACACCTCACCTCACATGCATGGTGTCACTTTCTAAGGCAGAAACTCAGCTTGAAGTCTGACTTCTCATTTTGTCACCTTTACAAAACCAGGAAAGACAAAAAAAATGACACAGTTATAAGTTATAAACCCCTTAAATTATTATTATGGAACAGTGCAAAGTTGTAAAAATATAGTTTACTTGTACTTTTTATAAACACCAATACAGCAAATATTGTAAGAAATAAAACCACGGTAAGGTTTATTTACAGCAGCTTCAGAAAGTATTCAGACCCGTTCATTTTTGCAAACTTTTGTTGCAGATTTAATTGTGAGTACGCACATTTCTTACCCAACACTTACACTCAATACCTCATGATGACAAAGTGACCTTTTTTTCAAATTCATGAAAGATCTTAACTGAAATCTTACTTTTACAAAACCATTCAGTTCTATCACTGTGGCTCCAAACTGTGGTTTGGTGCTTCCTGTTTTTTTTAGTTGTCCCTGAGATGTGTTTACAACTGAACAGGAGTCCATATAAAGAACATATTTTAGAAAGGCACACATCTGTATATATAAGGTCCAGACATTCACACTGCATGTCAGGACAAACACCGTGGAGTCCAGTGAAGTGTCTGGAGACCAGAATGAGGAGGGCCTCGGTCAGGGAGGTGACCAGGAACCCGACTGCCTCTCTCACCACGCAACCTGAGACTGGGGTCTCTTTACTGTCTTTTTCTAATTGTGACTATAATGAAAACAAAAATAGCCCAGAAAATAACATTTAAAAAAAGAAATAAAATTAATTCAGCTTTAAAAATGTAAGTAAGTGAGAAAGCTTCACATCACCACATTCAACCTGAAGTAGAAATAGAGCTACAGTATTATAAATAATAGATTCTCAGTGTATTGACTGATAGATATATTGACTCCAGGGGGCTATTGGAAGAAAAACATATACTGATTGATTGCCACTCTTGTTAGTATAATTGAAGTTGCTATTAACGGGCTGTGTGCTGTTTGCTGATCTCAATTTACACAATTTCGGGGTTTGAACAAAACCCCAAAAAAAACAGAATCATCTCTCGTTACCATATGGTAAAAAAGATTGACCAAACTTTAAACAGTTTTGATTCCTTTTCTAATTTTGTTTCCTGATAGATCTCTGCTGAAGAAATAACAGACACCAGAGTGGCAGAGTTTGAGGTGTCAGGTCGTCGGCTGGACAAAAAGGTACCGGAAGTCATTTTAGATCATTAGTCATTGTAGTTCTTTATTTTTTGCACTTTCTTTTTATGTACTTTATAAGTGCTGTAAGTGCGGTAAATTATTAATCATACATGGTTATTCAGTATTTGTGGTGGTCGGACCCTTTCCTGGAATTCTACAAGCAGACAGAGACTGGATGGCAGCTGGCTCACAGGACAGAGGTACAGATATCCACCAACAGCTCAGTCACTTGCTTGAGTTATTATAGACCTGTGGTTTATTGTAACCTGTTTATGCAGGTTGTGTACAACAACCTAAACCCAACATGGAGACCCTTCCGCATCCCGTTGCGATCCCTCTGTGGAGGAGATGTGGAGAATCCTATAAAGGTAAATGTTCTTTAAATCAGTTTGCCCTGTAAAATGCAGCCGTTTTCTTTAAACTACCCCCTGGCAACTGCTCTGAGTTGTTTAAAACTGTAGATTTCTTTATTTGTTTTGATCAGCTTTTGTTGGCTTGATTGACCACACTACCCTAACGTACTAATAATTCATCAAATAACTGCTTTTTTTTCTTCCCATTTTAAAAAGCTCCCCAACTTAACACAGGGGAGCGCCTGTGAGGCCCCTGGATAAGCAGTGTGTGTGTGTGCATGCACAATAATGACGTCACCACATGCAGGTGTGCGTTTTTGCTTCTTTTTACTCAGTTTTGTTTTAAATTGACAGTGAATGTTACCTGTGCATGTTAGAGAAGCTTGTTCTAGGATAAGGGGATGTTCCTCAGTAGCCTTAAAAAGCTCCTTGACAAAACTAACCTTTATCATTTACTTATTAATACTGCTTTTAAATTAAAATGGAAATGTATGTTAAGGTGAATATCAACAGCAGTAATAGCTGTAGAGAAACTGTGTCTTTCTGTTTGTCCTCAGGTTGACTGTTACGACCATCATGTCAGTGGCTCCCATGACCTCATTGGCACTTTTAAAACCACTCTAGCAGAGATGCAAGTGGGAACACACATTTCCCCAGTGAGCCTTTTATATATGTGTGTGTCCTATAAAGTTATTTAGTAATACTTGCACTGGCACAAATGTGACGCGTGTTCTTCTTGCAGGCTGAATTCGAGTGCATTAATGCAAAAAAGTTAAAGAAGAAAAACTATAAAAACTCTGGGGTCCTTTGCATCAAGCGCTGTCAGGTAATGAGTCAGAACTTTGTCAGTCAGCATGTCTGTGAGTTGCAGCACATTTTCATGTGTTCATTCATTTTTAGACTCTTACATACATCATGTTTGCTCTGCCAGGTGGTGAAGGAGTATACCTTCCTGGATTATATTATGGGGGGTTGTCAGATCAACTTCACTGTGAGTTTGACTTTATTCCTTCAGTACTTTTATTTACTGTTGGTTCACATGTTAGAAATCAGTACATGGTTCCTCTTTTGCATTTGATTGCTGAGACGCTCCCTGTATCTTCACCTGTATTTTCTGTCCAGATTGCCATTGACTTCACAGGCTCTAATGGGGATCCTAGCTCTCCCCATTCCCTCCACTACATCAACCCTGAGGGCTACAATGAATACTTAACTGCCATCTGGGCCGTGGGTAAAGTCATCCAGGACTATGACAGGTGAACCCAAACTCAGCTCCATCCAGCATTAACCACTGTAGTAATAGTCAGTCAGATCAAAACAAAAATGTCTTGCATGTAATTTTCTCCTTTTGAAAGGGAGAAAAAGTGAGAACATGTGAACGTTAAATTGTAACAATAGTAGTCCTAAAAAAACCTGCCAAATACTCTTCATAGGTTTTCAGTTTCTGGACTTTGATAATCCTATCTTATCTTTTCAGAGTAATGGGGAGACACATGGTTCACAACCAAGCCAATGAATTAATGATTTATTAATAAAAATAATGTCTAAACTAATAAATGCAGTGGAAGTGGGTGCAAGATAGATAGATAGATAGATAGATAGATAGATAGATGGTTTAAGGCTCTTTAGCATTGACTTCACTTTTTAGACCCAGCATCTATATCAACCTATAGATATAGATAGTACAGCCTATGACCTACACCTTTACTTTTCTCCCTGTCTCTATAGTAACAAGATGTTTCCTGTCTTTGGCTTTGGAGCCCAGGTCCCTCCCTCCTGGCAGGTATGAAATATCTTAAGAAAACCCTTAAAATCCTTCCTCTTGTTGGACAGATATGATGATTAACTGTTTTGTCATTTGCCTGACTAGCAGTGATCTGTTCATCTTAATGATTCATCTCATTGTGAACTGAGCCATGAAATAATTTATCCAGTTGGTTAGACTTCAGGCTAACCTTTGTGCATCATGCTTACAGGTTTCCCACGAGTTTCCTATCAATTTCAATCCAGCAAATCCATTCTGTGCTGGTAGGTTTAAGTTTGTCACAAGGCTGTGTTTGCCTGTTTAAAGTTGTTCAGTAAAGCTTTATTTTGCTGCATTGTGCTCACCTGTGTGTGTTTTGCAGGTATAGAGGGTGTGGTGCAGGCATACCAGCAGTGTCTACCCCAGGTGAAGCTCTGGGGTCCCACCAACTTTTCTCCAGTTATCAACCATGTAGCCTGCTTCGCCAGACAAGCTCTCCGTCAGAATAAGGCCTCAGTAAGTAGCCAAAGAGCAAGTGCTGAATCAGTTTAGACAGCTAGACTTTCTAATGGGATGAGCACTTTAGAATTGAGGTATTATTGGTAATACCTGTTTCCTAATCCACATCATACCAGGCTGATGTTTCACTCCTTTTTTTATTGCCATATGTTATAGCCATATCTAATTGCTGCTTACGTGAATTCCCCATGATACATTTTGTTAGAGAACATCACTGATTAAGAAATGTTGTTATATATGTAATAATGTGTAAGCCTAATGGTTCAGTCACTAATGTTGACTACAGGTCAAGAGGCAAGTGGAATTAAAGGTGTTGTATTTTAACTTCTCCAGTCACCATCTCCTCTCCCAGGCTTCTCTCTGGAGCTCTAGTTACAACAGCCATTAATCAAATAATATACTCAGAATGACACAGAAAACTCACTTTATATAACATGGGACCTTTAAAACTTAACACAACAGTCTATGGTTTAAATAAAACATACTATGAATAAGATATTCTCAGATCATACTAAAACTAATCAGAATATGTCTGGGTCTTTGTATTCTTCTGCACTTGATGTTGTCTGATCAGTTTCTTCTGTTTCCACCTACAGCAATACTTTGTGTTGCTCATCATCACAGATGGAGTGATCACAGACATGGACCAGACACGCACCGCTATTGTGGAGGCCTCTCGTCTGCCCATGTCTATCATCATAGTGGGTGTGGGTGGGGCAGACTTCAACGCAATGGAGTTCCTTGACAGTGATGACAAACTGCTGCGTTCGCCCAATGGTGACGTTGCTGCGAGAGACATTGTCCAGTTTGTGCCCTTCAGAGATTTCCAGGTAAGCAGCGGCCCATACCTTTGTACAGCCATGACACAGTTAGTGTACAGACCTATATATATTATTGCTTAATCAAATATCACATACTACAGGTATTTTTGATGTACAGTACATCTAAAATATATTCACAGTTCAGTTTTATGTTAGTTTTGTCCTTGACACCAAGTACTACTACATCTCCCTTTTTAATTACTGTAAACACCAGTACATCTGTCCTCTTTCTAGCCTTCCTTTGATTTCACTGATCATGGGCTGGTTTTAGGATCAACAGTAATCAACAGACATGAAAAAAGTTGAAGTTTATGACATGTGGAATCCAGCATGACTATTATTATTCATGTCCAACCTTCTTGCTGTGATGCCACAGTGCTAACCACTCCTCCATTGTGCTGCCACCATAGATGATCATTGCTTAATATTAATAATCTGTTCTTCTGATCTATTCTTAACAGAAACCTTCAAAATAATATAATCAATGTCTCTTTTACATACAGTGCAGCACTCCTTCTTCTATATACTCTCTGCCTCTATTATCTGATTGGAGCTCTAGTACTGTATAACTGATGCTTATTTGTTCCAACAAATCCTCAATTGTACCATGTGCAGTATTTGTGTTTGTGGGAGTGATGAGAAGACATTCTCAATTACTCAAGCATGTCGCAGTTAGCTCTGATAAAACACGCTGCAGACACAAATACTGCAGGAGTGGGTGTTGGGGTGGACCCTGAGTCTAGAGCTTTTTCTTCTTCTAATTCCTTTTTGCAGGGAAACAGCGTGGCCCTCGCCCAGAGTGTCCTGGCAGAGCTGCCTGAACAAGTGGCTTCCTTCTTCAATTCTTACAAACTGAAACCCCCTAATATATTCAATGTGTCTGAGCCGTCCTAGAATGGTGCGATAATAAACCCAAATACCTCATATTTACTACTTGCTTGCATCTCCTGCATCCTCTGCCTGTGTTTATTGAATGGAATTCAAAAGTGTCTCAGAGTCAAAAGTGGTTCTTTACAGCTTGTGCTGTAAACATTGTGTAAAATATAATATAATAAAATTAACTAATTATTAATAATAATAACACTAATAATAAAAAAAATGTGATTTAAATCCAAATCCATGTCTGGATTTAATATTGTTTAAAATATCATTTGAAGTTCATAAAAGAACTCGTATTGTGCATGAAACCAAGCAATTACTATGAAAACAATCACATTGAACATTGAAAAAATGTATAACTTGACATGTTGGTGTGCATTTGTTGATTAAATGTGTTTGTTTTTTTTTCTTGTACTTTTCTATGTTGTTTGAATGTTTTCCAATCCTCTCACTGTTACTTTGCACATCTTTCAATGCTCTAATGCAGACTTGTGTCCTAATCTTAGTCCAGGTTCCTCCTGAATGTGAAACCAAAGTTTATTTTATGTATAAAATACTGTAAGTTTCAGGAACATGGTGACTGAATCTGTGTAAGCAGTCATAAAAAGATGTTTTTCTCACTTGCATCAGTGCTGTTAAAGCTGCGTTCACAAGAAGAGACTGAGCTGTGACCAAGTTTTCAAGTTGGGTGGCCAATCAGATCCAGAAATACTTTATTAATCCCTAATGTGAAATTGTTATGTTACAGTGCTCCATTTCACATATACATATGTATTAAAAATAATAATATAACCCCTCATCTTCAAAATATAAAAATATATACACAGAGTTAGCATTAACATAACAACTATGATAATGAATTAAAATAACCTTGATTTTACTCCTGGACATTGTGTCCACAAACATCCACAGCAGCATGGCTCTGCTGTTAGAGTTGATATCAGTGGATGTGGGATCTTCGTGCTCTGACAGGGCTGAGTCCAGGTTTTGTTCTTAGTGAGTCTCTCCACTCATTTCATATTTGATGACATTTTCACTTGTGTGTAGTTCTGTGTTTGTGTGTAATTCTGTGTTTGTTACCTTTTTACACACACACACACACACACACACACACATAACGTTAATGTACTTCCATGAAACAATCAAAGCAATGAGCGCTTTGGTCCCCGCCTGACGCCGCCCGCTGGGTGTCACCGTACCGGAAACGAGCGCACTGGGCACCGCCCACCACAGAAGCTAGCTGTCCTGCTAACGTGAAAACAAGCGGACAGTCGAAAAGCAGGTAGGAGAAGCAGGGAAAAGACTCGTTGATATTGTGTGATTTTAACTGTCCTGACGAATATAGACACTGCTTTAATCAAACACTGCCAACTTCTGTGGCCGACACGGTGCCTGTGTTCAACTTCTCTTCGTGTCATGTGACCGTTAGTTGACACAATTGAACGTCTACCAAGAATTAACGGCCGTTATACTAAATCTATGTTAACAGCAGTTAACGTGAGTGAATTGCGTCACTGCGGGTCTGTGTGTAACGGCTGCTCTGTAGTAACGTCAACTGCAGCTGGTTCTGTCAATCGGGAATTGTTTAACGTTACGTCAACCAACGTTGTCTCACCAAGATCAGTCAGTTCATTTTCTAAAGAACAGACGATTAATTTTACCTCTAGAAGCACTTTGACTTGTATAAAGCTGGTATAAAGTACAGGCAGCGTTTGGGCGGTCCCAACCTCAGAGAAGCCAAAGGTTTCAGTTGGGGCTGGATCTCCCTTCACCTCCGTGCCTGTCGTTAAAGAGCAGCACCCGAACTGAACTATCCCATTTTATCTCATAACAAAGGTCGCTTAGTGGAAGAAATGTTGGCCGAATCTACGAAAAGACCCCAGTGATTCGTTAGATGTCGCGAATGAGATATATTCTAAACGCTGAACGGTTCTATTCATGAACACATTAATGAGCAGTATTTTTCATGTAGTTCGGTTCGTTCTCCTCAGACTACACGTCTCTGCGCGTGCATTACTTATTAAAATGTATCAGATCCTGTAGGAAACTGCGCAAATAATCACTATTAACGTCTGCCCAGTGTGTGTATAGGGTGGAGCGCGTGCTGGTCAAGAATGAAGTAATGGAGTAAAGTGACATTTCAGCAAAATGATCCAAGAAAAGATTTTAAATATGTGACATCTACAAACTATACTATGTATACTAGTTACTATACTACTACACATCTACTTGTGTAGATGTATTAATATCAGTCATGTTAGGCTTAATGCTTGAAGTCAAACTAAGCAGTCTAAGTGCAATGTGGGCAAAGAACATGTACAGTGAATTTTGGGGAAAAATATCATGCATTTTTTATTAAGAAATAATAACTTCAGAGTTGAGCGACTTGTCACTTTTGTTTTGTGTTGTAAACACAAAACCCTCACCCTGTGGATTGCCTTTGAGAACAATCCACAGGGTGAGGGTTAGGTACGTGGCTAGGGTACACTATGTACCATCAGTTATATACAGCGAGGAATAAGATGAAAGTGTAGCCAAATGGGAGAAATCAGCAGCCAAATACAACCAAACCACATGCAAACAGAGGGTTGCTCAGTGTTATAAACCACAACTGTGAAAATAAAGTTCCTTCTCAGCCAAATCAACAAATCAAAACAAAGCAGTGAATGTTAAATTCTACATATTAGCTTAATATATAATAAGACATTCTCCCCAACATGTGGATTAGCAACTATAAGTTAAGTACCTTTATTTCCTCAGTAACTAAAACGAATTAAAGTTACTTTAATTTTGTGATTTAATTACCTAATGCTGTTACATGTAAAAGTTCCCCACAACTGTTGAATTATAAATGTGCTTTATAAATTTGCTTCAGTATCTTATCTATGTCTGTGTCTGTGTTTGTCAGTTCTTGTGTGTGAGTGTGTCCTTCAGGCCGTGATGGCAGCAGGTGGAAACTCGGGTCCGGGTGTCAGTGACTGTGTGACCAAGGTGGCGCTGAGCATCTCTTGTGACAATCTGCTCGACATGGACACATTCTCAAAGTCCGACCCTCTGTGTGTGCTTTCCATGAACACCTCTGGGTCCCTCTGGTGTGAGGTAAGTGGATAAAAAAGTTGTTCTTTTCCACACACAGATATTCAGTGAACTGTGAATCAGTGTTAAAAGAGTGCCAGACAGAGATTATGTATAAAAAAAAAATCTTCGACTCTGTAACACGTCTCTATGTTAGATTGGCCGCACAGAGAAGATAAACAACTGCCTCAATCCTAGCTTCTCCAAGACTTTTGTCATCGACTACTACTTTGAGATGGTGCAGAAGCTGAAGTTTGAAGTGTACGATATTGACACTGACAACGGCAATCTGCAAGATGCTGACTTCCTAGGACAACTGGAGTGTACCTTGGGACAGGTAATATACCTGTTTGTTTACTACAGCAGGTCATTTCTTATCATTCTTCCTTTTGTTCTTTCTTTCTTTCTTTCTTGTAATGATTAAGAGAGTGTTTTTCTCTTCAGATTGTGTCCTCACAGAAACTAACAAGACCACTTGTCATGAAGGACAAGACGCCTGCAGGAAAAGGAACCATTACTGTAAGTTGTTTCATTCAGACTGGAGCATTATGGGTATTTGATTCTAAGTGTTTCCCTGGTGAATATTTCTTGTTTTGTAGATATGTGCTGAAGAAAGAACTGACAGCAGAGTGGTGCAATTTGAAGTTGCTGCTAGAAAACTGGACAAAAAGGTATGGATTACCACATATTGGATTATATTAATATAAACTACCACAGCATGCCAGGGCTATGGTAGCTACAGTGATACCATGCAGAGACTACAATAACTGATTGTGATTGTGCACATGGAAAGATGTAATATAATTTGTTTGTTTCAGATGTATATTATTTTTATGTTCCCTTCCAGGATTTCTTTGGGAAGTCTGACCCCTTCCTGGAATTTTACAAGCAGACAGAAACTGGATGGCACCTGGCTCACAGGACAGAGGTACAGACTGGGCTGTCACTCTGACACAATGCGCCCGATCTCACACTCAATGCAAAGCAAGTATGTTTGCTAGTTTCAGACTGACACATTTTTCATTTCCATCCAGTGCCTTTGTTGTTTAAAGAATAAATAGTCTTGTGCCCATCATAGCATGTTGTGGCTCTGAGACCCTGTGACTTTGTGACTCTGAGACTGTGACTCTGAGACTCTGTGGCTTTGAGACTTTGTGACTCTGTGGCTCTAAGATGCTGTGACTCTGTGGCTCTGAGACTCTGACTCTATGACTCTGACTATGACTCTGTGACTCTATGAATCTGAATCTGTGGCTCTAAAACTCTATGACTCTGTGGCTCTTAGACTCAATGACTCTATGACTCTGAGACTCTGACTGTGTCGCTCTTAGACTCTGACTCTGTGGCTCTGATGCTCTGTGGCTCTATGACTCTGAGACTGTGGCTCTGAGACTCTGAGACTCATACTTACTCATACTTTATTAAATTAAGTAAATGGTTTATTTATATTCTTTTGTCATGGTGGGATATCAAAGTACCCCTTGTTCATACATGGTTTTGTGCAGGTGGTGAAAAACAACCTAAACCCAACATGGAGACAATTCCGTGTCTCACTGCAGGCACTTTGTGGAGGTGATGTGGAGAAATCTATAAAGGTACACACACACACACACACACACACACACACACACACACACACACACACACACAATATAACAAATAGATTGCAGATTAATTGAATAAGAATATGTAATTATCTATTAAGCAGACAGATATTTTCTTGATTAATGGTATTGATCACTCCGTCTCTTAACGTTCAGAAAATGCCCCTCACAGTTTTGTGAAGTTTGAGCTGACCAGCACTCCCTCAGTGAGTTATTGGCACTTCTGCTTGAGAATTGAGTAATTTTCTGCCAGTCGATTAATTGACCTAGCATTAACAGCTCCATCTAGAACATCTGTCAGAAGGTACAATTTCATCACCTAAAATAATTACAAACTCCAACTTCTCATTCTGTAATGGATGGAATTATGTCCATATAGAAAATGTGAATCAAATGTATTTAACTTTATTCACAGGTTAATTATGTTTTTTGGCAGAAATGAAAAGTAGAACCCTGCCTATGTTTTGCTTCCTGTGCTTATCTACGGGTCAGATAATCTTGGAAATGTGTACAAGCATTAGTTTATGTGTGTTGTTTTTTGTTTCCGTCCTCTAACCCTGTTAAAGCACACTTCTCAGGAAGAGATGCTTTCCAGTCAACAGTGCAAGTGAGTTTACTGTCGACACCTTGAGTGCTCTTCACATGAAGGATGCAATGTCTGTGACAGGAAAGGACTGATACTGTCCTGATGCATCTGAATCTATCTTAAAGGAATACACACAGTTATCAAGAGTTTGGCCCATTGGTGAACTTACCTGTTTGACGATGACACTGTAGTCACTCAAATCATTGTGTGTCCATGGTTGATCATTGGCTTCAGTGTTACATGTTGACTACTAAAGTATGTGTTTAGCTAAGTTTAGATGTGTAGCTAGATCATTGTCAGTTTGTAAAACTACACAGAATACAGTACAAAACTATTATCATTAAAATATACAAAATATACAAATTGATGCTGTTAAGTATAGTTTAATATATTATTACATTATTATTACATCGTTTAACGCTGGTGCATCATAGTTGGATGAGTTGATGCTGGTTACTTTTTAACTACAGTTTGCTAGTTTAGTCCAGTCCTGGGGCTCAAAGGGTCACATGATGACTCTTTTCTACTTCTGTTTTATGTGAAGTTTTGGATATTTTACCTCTTTGTGCAACAAACATTTATTTCAATGAAACCATCTACAGAGTTTGAAGGGGAAGTCTTGATATATTCATAAAAATCTGCAAATCAAAATCCTTTTTTGAATTGAGACTCTGAGTCTGTGTGCAGGGTCATATGTCTGGAAGTATACTGTTCCTTGGTGGAATTAAAACCATGTTTCAATCTTAAATAAAGCATATTTTTATGTATCAAATTTTGGAATCAAATCTTAGTTAAAGTAACTAGTAGAAACAGTATTCCTGTTTTTATAGATATAGATGTAAATATACATTTCCATTGGAAATAAAGAAGTCTAATACTCTGACCTTTCATCTGTAGTGAAGTTCAAGTTGAATCCTGGACCCCATGACATTAGTGTTCTCTAAATGTAGATAGTGACTGTCAATGGGTAAGTTGACCAATGGGTCAGGTTCCCAAAAGGTAGAGGTTTTCCATTAAGATGGATGGCTTTCAGTTTTCCATGAGCTTTCATAGCTGTTCATCTTGTAGACTGACTGTAGCATTACAGTGTGCCTAATCCATCCTGGTTGCTCTGTGCTATGTCCAGACCTGTTTGTCTTCTCCCTGTTTTCTCAACACTCAATCTGCTGTGTGCAGACTGATCAGGTACTCTGAGTATCCAGTGTGAGCTGTGCTCACTCTGTTTTCCAGTTAGAGACTTTGTGTGTTTCTGGTAGATGTCTCAGTAGCAGGGTGTTGACTTAAATTTGAAACATCACCCCCTAGCATGCCTTGTCTCATTTGTTCTGATATCCACACACCTTTTCTGCTCTTCTAAAGTCAAAGAGCATGAACTGACTTTGTCTTATTTCTCCAAACTTTCTTTGTTTCCCAGGTGGATTGTTACGACTACAACTACACCGGCTCCCATGACATCATTGGGTCCTTCTACACCACGCTCTCCCAGATACAGCAGGGTTCAGAGACTTTTGCGGTGAGCTCTGTGTATTTGTTGGTCAGTTCTGACATTTTAAACATTAAAATAAAAACCTAAACACGATGAAATACAAAAAAGAACGGTGACCTCACGAAACACAGCCCTGTGAAGGTAATATCTCAGTGACAAGATGGAGGGAACTTCTTTAACTGGCACAACCAAAGATGAACTGATTAGATTTTAGCAGTCAGTGTGACCTTAGAAAAGAATTAACTACTATTACAGACAAAGCACAATTTGACACAAATGGTTACTATTTTATTTTTCTGGATAAACAGGGATATATTATGAAACTAGTCTGAGTGGTGGAAGGATATAACTGTGAGCCGGTAATTCTAGTTCTTTTAAAAGTCATTTTATGACTTTATATGTCATTTACCCTGTGTGGTGTGTTTGTTATTCTCAGGCTGAGTTTGAATGCATCAACAGTAAAAAGAAACAGAAGAAGAGAGGATACAAAAACTCTGGTGTTGTCATCATAAAACAGTGCAAGGTACTGAGACTTTCTATCCTTCTTTTCTTTAGTTTACTGTGGAAAATTAAAAGATGTAAAACTACCTGTATATGACAGGTATGCAGTATTTACTGTGTCTGGTATCTTTTAGGTTTAACAGAAAATGGACAAATTATTTCTTTTTATAAAAGTTGAGGAATTTGATGTCATCATTATTTCTTTGCAGATAGTGAAGGAGTACACGTTTCTGGATTACATAATGGGTGGCTGCCAGATTAACTTCACTGTAAGTGTCCATCAGATTTTTTGGGAATTTCTCTATAAAAATGTCTGTGAAGGAAGAATCTAAACCTTTAGCTCATACTTAGACATCAGGATTCCTTCATGTAAACTGTGGTGAAGATTGAATGTGTGAAGGAAACATTTATTATCATGTTGTCAGAGCATTTTCTGATTATGGTATTTCCCCCCCCCTCTCCCGGAGCCAGATTGCTATTGATTTCACAGGTTCTAATGGGGATCCCAAATCCCCTGTGTCCCTTCACTACATCAACCCTCGGGGATATAATGAATACCTGGCAGCCATCTGGGCCGTGGGTAACGTCATCCAGGACTATGACAGGTAAATACAGCAGATTGTTTTTTATGAGGCATTATGATCCACCAGAAATCCACAATGATTAATGTCGACATAGCGACTTGTTGTTAGGGTGGAGATACACGTAGAATACATGCAGCAGAGCGACATTGTGGTGGTACAATGGTTGGGCTGAGAGGAGTCTTTGGTAAGGGCAGGCAGCTCAGCACCAGTGATGTGCTGCATAGTTGCAGTGATTTCAGTTCAGGTTAGACCAGGACTTTGAGTAGTTTTCATATCAAACTGTTATGAAGTTGGTTAGTTTGCTCTCTCTGGTACAGCAATAAAAGTTCATCAGGATCTGAGGGAGCAAGTGAGCTTTCTTCAGCTTCCTCGGGGACTACAGTCCCTGCTGCACCTTCTTGACCAGAACAGTCTAGATTTCCTGAAGTCCACTATGAACACGATGGTGCTTTTGGTGTTGAGGGTCAGGTTGTTGTTCTCACACCACTCTGCCAGGTCCTCGACCATGTCCCAGTTGACTGATTCATTGTTGTTGCTGATCAGGTCAGTCCCTGTAATGTAGCCTGAGAATTTGATGGTGCTTTTGGAGCTGTGCAGACAGTAACAGGTGAAGTGGGAGCAGAAGTGAGGATTCAACACACAGCATCGTAGGACTTCTGTCCTCAGGATCAGGGAGGAGGAGGCTGAGTGGAGTTAGCTACAACGAAACAAACTGAACTAAAGTCAAAAAACAGCAATCTGACAAAGTTGATGCCTTTATCCAGTTGCGTCAAGATGAGGTATCTGGGTGGTGACAGCATCCTCTGTAGATCTGTCTGTTTGGTCAGGGTCTAACTAGGTGAGTCAGCAGGTTTTCAGCTGCTGAAAGCACTTCCTGATGATGATACAGTGAGCACCTCTCACACATGTAGGGACCTGATGTCAAGTCAACATTTGGCCTCACGTTCGAATTAACTACCTGGACACCTCTACAGAAAAGTCAGGACAGATGAATGTAAAGTTACCAGCACAGTGTTGTTTTGCCTTTTAAAGTGTATGAAACAAATGATCTGATTTAGTGAACCAGGAAACACTGTGAAAGTGCTCATTTTAAGATGTTGATTGGTAAGTAGATTGGTCAGTAAATGAGACAGACTTTGCTCCATGCACCTTTGAGAATGATGTGACATTTTCTTCACTTCCTTTATGCAGTGACAAGATGTTTCCTGCTTTTGGTTTTGGAGCCCAGATCCCTCCCACATGGCAGGTGATGGCTCATTCCATACTTAAACATACTTTGATGTTTGTTTTGGCCTTTGTCCTTGTGACAGTTAAATTCTCTGAAACAAAAAAAATTCTTGTTGCATAGACGTAACTGAGCTCATCTCAGATTAGTTGGTCTGTGATCATCATTAATAACTGTTTGTGTTTACAGGTCAGCCATGAGTTTCCCATCAACTTCAATCCTTCAAATCCGTTTTGTGCAGGTAACAACAGACTAAATCTGATGTGAAGTTACTCTGCTGTATGTTTAATCTTCATCCTCTCTAATGACCATCAGGGGGCGACTCCACTGGTTGTTAAAGAAGTCAGATTGTATTGAAGTCTATGTGAAAATGTCCCTACTTCTCCTTTGATTTATTAGCTCAGTAAATGTTTTCCTAATGAGTTTATGGTCTCAGTCTCTAGTTTCAAGTCTTCAATACAACATGATGTTCATGTTTTAATTGATGGTCCACCCCTCACTCCTCCTCAGCTCCACCTTCTCCTCCAAATATCATTTCTTCTGGTTTCAAAAGAATCAAAATGGTGATGGACAAATTACAAACTGGAGGCTTCAAAGCGGCAGCTCACAAACCAGTGAGTTAGTTAGTCTGGTTGAATTTTTCAGTCAACAGAACAGCTGCTGTGATGTCTTCATGTCCTTCTTGCTTTTGTTTGGCACAGCTGATCATTTGTTGTCTCACAGAAATACTTTAATTCAGTCATCAAATTAGTGATAGCAAATACTTTTTTACCCAGCATAACTGTATTAGCTACTTAGATAGAGAATTCAGTGATTTAAAAGATGTAATGAAACAATCAGTCATGGCTCTGATTTATGTGCAGATGGTCCTTGTACCACAAATCAGTCATTATGTTGTGGCGTGCTATGTGTGTGTGTTTTGTTTGTTCTGTTTTAGGTATCGAAGGTGTGGTGAGTGCCTACCAGAATTGTCTGCCCCAGGTGAAGCTTTATGGCCCCACAAACTTTTCTCCAATCATCAACCATGTAGCCCACTTTGGCACTCAGGCCCTGCAGCAACACGCTGCCTCTGTGAGTTGCTGAAACAAAGTATTGCAACTGTAGCTGTTTTGTGTTATTGTAGGTCTGGTGTGACAGCAGCAACTTCATGAGACATGAGCCAAACTTCTTTGTGTTTCCCAGCAATACTTCGTCCTGCTCATCATCACTGACGGAGTGATTACAGACATGGATCAGACCCGTAAAGCTATTGTCAAGGCCTCTCGTCTGCCCATGTCCATCATCATAGTTGGGGTTGGAGGTGCGGACTTCACTGCTATGGAGTTCCTGGATGGAGATGATGGAATTTTACGTTCTGCTACAGGCGAGGCTGCCATGAGGGACATCGTGCAGTTTGTACCGTTCAGGCAGTTCCAAAATGTAAGACAAGTTATAAAGCAAAGTTTCTGTGGGGATGCACCATGAGTGTATTATAAACCTTAAATGATGTCCCCACATCTTATTTCAGGCTGGCACTGCAGCCCTTGCCCAGAGTGTACTGGCAGAGTTGCCTGACCAAGTGGCCTCCTTCTTCAATTTATTTGACCTGAAGCCCCCCAGCGAACACAGTCCTTCCTAGAAATGTAGGATTTACCCTGACCCCAATCTCTTGCCCCTCCACATTTGAGCCACAGTTGCATAAACCTGATCCCACTGAGGTTTTTATATCCTGGTTTCCATTATGACATCATGTGGGTCTGCAGGTCTCTATGAGTGTGTCTGTCAGTGGACATGCTGCTGAAAACACTGACTCAAGAATACCTGCTGGTTACAGACAGTATGTGCTGTATAGAGTCTCCACTGGCTGTTGGCCACACAGTGCCCCATAAAACTGCCATTTTTAAACACTAAGAATAGTTGGATCAACAGCCTAAGAGTTGAGCCAAACTAACTGGCAGTACCAATCTTCTCATCTATCTCTCAGTCAGAAAGTAAAAGAAAACAATTTCCCCAAATATCAAACTGTTGTTTTAATGTTTGAAGATCAGAATTACACCTTTAGCATATTGTAGTTGTGTAATAGCAGCAGGCTATTTGAATGCCACAGACTTCAGGAACATTTAATCAACATTAAATGTTCAAATCCAGAAATACTCTTAGACACCTGTAACTCACCTCTCCTGGCACCTCTTTGGTTGCCTCAGTTAGTTCAGTCAGTTAGTTCCTGTTATTTTTCTGTCTAAATCAAGTGTTTGTCACACTCACCGTCTTCCTCCGTCTCTGTCCAATCTCTTTAGAGTCCTCAAGAGATGCTTGCTCAGAGTGTCCTGGCAGAAGTCCCAGGTCAGGTGGCGAGCTTCTTCAATACCATGAACTTGAGGCCACCCTGCAGCGACACACCACTCCCTGACCTCTCAGCATCAGCACCTCCCAGTGACGTATCCTGAGGACCAGCTTCTCTCCTTCATGTAATGCCTTGAAACGTCCAATCAGATATTATCCAGATTATTCGAGGTCCATTTCTTGTTAGTGTAGTTCTCATTACCCAAACTCTTTCATAGTCATACGAGCATGTGTCATCCAGTCTGCTAGTGTTGTTATGGTTTGTAATCGTTGGTAGTCATAGTACACAAATGTTGTCAAACATTTCTTAACATTTCTTAACATGCATTGAACAGATATTTGATATGACACACATGACTTAATGTGACTCAAGTGCCAGAATTGTTGAGAATGATAATTTCCTATAGTAATAATTAGTATACAGTATAGTATATTAGTATAAGGAATCAGTTGAAACAAGTGTGACTTGACTCAAAGTCTTTGCTTTCTTGTAGAAACACCGAGGCAGCTAATAACAGCCGTGTGATTAGTCTGTCAGAAACTAGCTCCATTTTACAGTGAAGACTTGGTTGGTGGTTTCCACATTTTCTTGTTTCATTGGGAAATGTATCATCACTTTCCACTGAACACATGGACCTTGATCTAAGGTAGAATTCAAACAAACGCAATTCAGGTCAACTTCACTGACGTTTACATATGAGAAGTTAACAGATTTACCACTTTATTGAAATTAATGCCTTTTATAGATTTTGCACTCTTGCTGCTGTTTGTACTTCTGTCAGTTTCACTTTTAAATTCACTTCCATGGTTTGATGTACTATTTAGTGCCCCGATATCCTGGGAAACATTTATCACATCAGTGGAGGGCTCCCTTCAGTGAAATGCATGTTTACACTGATTAACATCAGAAGTTCAATCTGTCTAAAGAGGAAGATTTAAACCTCAAACTTCACTGACTGTTATGAAGATGACCCACAACATCTCAACAAGTGTATGTTTTACACTTTGATAAGTATGTGTATGTTAAGTTGTTTGCACTGACCAATGTGCCAAGTGCCTTATGTAATGTTTGTCATGTACTTTGATTTTATCCATATTTTATGTAGTCACACAACAGCCATTTTCTATTTTAACATTTTTTTCAATTAGAATTATGTTTTTTTATGTTTGTGTAACCTTTATCTCTCAACATTTATGAGTAAGTGTATTCCTGAAATGTGTATTATAAAAGTAAAACATAAAAATTATAAGCAAGAAAAAAAAAAAGCCACTGAAACAAAATATACAGTAATGAGATGTGGAAGCAGTTACTCCTGAAAAGGCATGAATGGCTCTACTTTAACAGTCTGAAGCGCATGGTGCATTTAGGGCATGTCCATATCACTTTTACTCCTTAAAAGTGTACATGTAATTCATGTGTTTTTCTAAAAACGCAATTTCGTGATTTGGCAAAAAGAGTTCAATATAAAAGAAAGCTCACACATCTGCTAGATTCATACTGCTGACAATCCACAGGACTTTAATAATAAACTAATCTTTTAAAATGTTTTTGCTGTGACCTGCATGTTACAGATAAATTATGGAAAATTAAAACATAAAATATTGTCAGAAAAAAATAAAATAAAATCCAGCAGTTTTTTCTTTGGTCTTTTGTCTTTTTCTCTGATCAGGCTGCTGCACATACACATCTTTGGCCTTCCTACACACTGCCTTCTACATCACAGGAGGTCTTAATGTTTATTATTTTGTTGTGTAGCCAGAATGCAAAGTTAAAAAATGAGAATAAGGAGAAACAATAAATCAATTACAAAAAGTCATAAATAATTAAGTTCAAGGTAATGTCCTAGAGAAGAGGGAAACAGAATACACAGCATGGTGCATCACATTGGACTGAAAGAATTTCAAGTTTGTTACCATTTCTATCAACCACAAATCAAATGTGTGTACAGAGTCCAGCTTCCACATTTGTAAATTTTTTTTTCCTACTTATTGGCAGAAGATAAAGAGATAGATGCTCCTTGAATCACTGTCAGTGGATCTGGTTCCCAGTGCCTCCCACAACCCCCAAAGGTTTACAGCATGAACAGCAGAAAACTTTTTCTGGGAGCAGTAGAGTCTATATATTTTTAATTGTATGGTTAGAAATAACTGTTTGGTGTGAGTTCATGATCTCAATCTACAGTGGACACAAAAAGTCTACACACCCCTGTTAAAATGGCAGACCAATAATGAGACCAAGTTAAATAATTTCAGATCCTTTTCCACCTTGAATGTGGCCTATTGGCCAATTGAAAAATCTTTGTAAGGGTTAGGGTTAGCCCAGACATATGAAGAATACATTAAATTGTTGTTACATGTAGCACACAATCAGTACTTGCCAAAAATTGCTATAGCTCCTTTAATATTGCTGTAGGAGAGGCCTACAGCAATATTAAGGGAGCTGGGCAGCCTCCCTTTCAACAACGAGATCCCTTTGATGCTTTGGAAGCTCTTTGTGGATCATGGCTTTAGCTGTAAGATGTAACTAAGTTATCAGGAAAATCTTACTAGAACAGCTGAACTTTATTTGGGGTTAATCAGAGTCGCTCAGTTAGCAACCCCATGTGACGTCACCATTGGTTTGAGAACTGCTGTTTTGAAGTTTGTAACTTGTCCATCGCTATCTTGAAACCAGAATGAACCATATTTAAAGGAGAAGGTAGAGCTGAAGAGCACTGAAGGGACAGATCTGACCTGCTCCTTGTGTTCTCTGGCTCATGTGTGGTACATGGGGTAGCCACGCCCGAATCCATCCCCTGCTTTCTGGTCTGTTTTCCTCTAAATGGACCATCATTTAAAAAATGAACATCATGTTGTATTGAAGACTTGAAACTAGAGACTGAGACCATAAACTCATTAGGAAAACATTTACTGAGCTAATAAATCAAGGGAGAAGTAGGGACATTTTCCCATAGACTTCAATACAATCTGACTTCTTTAACAAACACTATTTAAAGTGAGTTTGAATGTGATTGTGAATGTGGTTAATTTTGAACACAGCCACACCCCCAATTATAATAAAATAAAAAAAATAATAATAACAATGTGGTGGCATTAACTTATGCCACCACATTGTTATTATTATTTTTTTTATTTTGGTTTGTTTTTCAATTGACTAGTACAGACTTCAGGTCACATTAAAGGTGGGAAAAGTACCCGCCCCCCTCTTTACAGGAAACAGTGGCGCAGCTGAAGGGCGTGACCACCGGATGTCTATCCTGCCTCCTGACCACTTCAAAATAAAACTTATACTAAGCTAGAACGACAACCATCAGCTCCAGTTGTCAGACACAGATACTGCTCTGACGCAGACGCGAGGTCTTTGCGCACAGAGCTGTCTGTGGTCCTGTGTTTGTAGTTTGAGCCCGGTGCTGTTCTGCAGTAGACGGTACGGTGGGCGGACTTTGGCCGTGTCGAGGGCTGAGCTTAGACCGGAGATCTCCTGGGCTGGAGCCGCGGCGCGACACTTACCAGCGGATTATCATTATCATCTGTTAACCACATCTTCTCTTCCCGTGAGTCTGGTCCCGTTATTATCCCTCATTTATATCGTCGGAGCTACACGCGTTAGCTACAGCCACTTGTTGTGCATTTACTAGCACAACTAGAGTTATGAGCTCCGTTAGCCTGCTAGCGTTAACGCTAGCCTGTTCTCTGCACACAGACTGGACTTCATTATTATTTACTGTGTCATATTTTCCACGGGGCTCGGTCCAGGCTGCTTTAGAGACACGGACCACAGTTTGGTGCGGTTGTTTGAAGCTTGTGAGGTTCATTGAAGCCAAACGAATCCGCGAACTGTTAGCTGTTTGTAGCGTAACGTTAACGCCCAGTGGGAGAAATGAGAGTGGCGCTGCAATCGGTTCATTATCGTAGTGAAAAAAACAGGGTGAAATAAGACATTTACACTCTAGGGTCAGAAGAGTAATAATAACGGTATAAATGGTAGATTAATAGATTTCATCCAGGAGAGGAAGCTGAACGTGCTTTAGAATAAGAATAGAGAGAATAGATTGAAAGTTGTTCATATGTGTAAGTGAAGCTAAAAAGCAGAAACTGGTGAGAATAGTAAAATAGGATTGATTGTTTAAAAGGAAAGTCAGATGTTGTCTTTTTGCAGACAGATATTTCTAACCTGTCTGTGTTGTCTCTCCAGTGTTGCCGGTCGGACATGGCTGCTCAGTGTGTAACCAAGGTGGAGCTGACTGTGTCCTGTGACAATCTCCTGGACAGAGACATTGGCTCCAAGTCGGACCCCCTGTGTGTCCTGTTAATGAGCAGCTCTGAGTCTCAGTGGTATGAGGTCAGTGGGGAGGCTGGATCTGGATCTGGACTAATATTAGGGAACTGGTGTAAAGCTGCTAAAGTCTGGCTCATGTGTCTGAATGTCAAACACACTTTAGTTTTTCAGTAATGAATCCAAATCCTAGCCCAGCTCTGATAAACAGATGAGGTGGTGTATTTGAAATCATGCCTTTTCCTTCATGTTACATTTATGACACTGTTGCAAGAGAAAATCTCAGGTGTAAATCGTTAACCCCCAGAAGGGGAAACTGTGTAAAGCAGCAGTGGCATAATTTCCTTTTTCATCATTGCATGTGTGTGAAAGGTGACAGAAATGTTACTTCTCTGATCCACTCATAAAACAATCCAATGCTTCCTAATAGGTGGGACGCACAGAGAAAGTCCAGAACTGCCTCAACCCAAAGTTTGCAAAAAAGTTTGTCATCGACTACTACTTTGAAATAGTGCAGAAACTGAAGTTTGGGATTTACGACATTGACAACAAGACTATTGACCTGAGTGATGACGACTTCCTGGGGGAACTGGAGTGCACCTTGGGCCAGGTAAAGCCTCTCCTCTCATCCTCTGGAGGACATGACTCCATTTTTACCAGTCACGCTTGGACACGCTCTAAAGATTTCACTTCCTTACTTTTTAATTTCCACTGAACAAATTTCTTTGGTTTACAGTTCCCCTCAATGTAAAGAGTCGGCACTCTCAGTCTGATAGGACAGCAGTAGTGTGGTGTAATGAAGATACCACTGTTTCACCATGTCATTGATGGAGCGTTAACTTATCTGATAAACAGTTGCTGTGTAGACTCTCAGTGTAATTTGACCTCAAATGTTCTTTCTTGTTTTGTTGTGTAATTTGCCTTGCGGCCCAGATGTTCCTCTGTTGTACTCATGTGCAGGGCGAGGTCGCTCATTCTGCTGCGTCTGCTGCAGCTCTCTCTTCCTTTTTAAAAGACTTTCTTTTTTTTGCTGTTCTTAGGTAGTGTCTAGTAAAAAACTGACCAGACCACTCGTCTTAAAGAACAAGTCTCCTGCAGGAAAGGGGACCATCACAGTGAGTGGCAGAGAGACATAGTGAGGCATTTTGTCTTATTGTTGGCAGCATTTATTTTTGCTCTGTTATTTACTCACCTATCTTCTATTCTGCTGTAGATCAGTGCAGAAGAAATCAAAGACAACAGGGTGGTGAATTTTGAGGTACAAGCAAGGAAACTAGATAACAAGGTATGAGTGATTCTTTTCAACCACTTAAATACTGTCTTTTTTCTTTTCTTTTTTTTTTGGGACATTCAGTTATGTTTTACTGACTGGTGTGTTTCATTCATTAACAGGATTTCTTTGGGAAGTCAGACCCTTACCTGGAATTCTACAAGGCAACGGGAACTGGATGGCAGCTGGCTCACAGGACAGAGGTAAAAACACCCATGCTATGACACTGCTACAGTTTTTCTACAAGTATCTAAATATTAGCCATTGCTGTCATAACTATACATTCCCTCTGGCTTGAAGGGGATAATAAAACAACTAGGATATGAACAGTGACCTTATCTTTAACGGTTAATGAACACTTTTGGTATTCACTAACACCTGTCTTTGTGAAAAGAGGAGCACCTGATGGCTGTAGCAGTTTTATTATATGTGCAGCATGAGGGGCTGAGCACATGCAAAAGTCATAACGTTGGAATTAGTGTCCTACACACAATAGCAGATTCTGTAACCTGCTCATAAAAAAGCTGCACTGAGGCCACTGAGCACTTTAAAACGAATGAAACTAATGATCTGATGTTGTTATTGTGAACGAGGAGGCAGAGAAAACATGTTTGTGCGTCACTGAATGAAAGCAGCCGGCAGGTTTTACTTCATATCACGTCAGAAATGTTGATTAATATAAATCTGACCATCAAGGCTAAGAACTGACAGTTCATTTCATTCTGTTGTATTGTAATTTACACGTTCTGAACATGTCTCCTCCTACACTTTATCTTGTTAAACAAGCCACTTAATGTTGAGTACATGTGTTAATGGAATGAACTGACTGCACTGAACCAGCACTGTCACTGTCCATGTCAGTGGAGCTCTGCGCTGGTGACTGTAAGCTCAGCTCTGATTCACAGTATCTTACCTCCTCATTTAAAGAATATCATAAGACCACAGACACCACTGGCTCCTGAGCTGTTAACCTCACTGTATGTAGAGTTACTGCTTAGGTCAGTTTGACTATAACAGCTTGAACTAGCGACAGACTGAACATACTGCTCAACTGAAGCCAGTCTGAAGCAACAATGAATGGTGTGAATAGTGATGCATTCATTTACTGTTGTACACACTGAAGTGACAGAGTACAATTGAATATTGAGAATAATCAACTCCACTACATAAATAAAGTGCACCAGGTTAGTTAATGAGTTATTACAAGCCACACATAGTGTTCTCCATCTACTGATTTCCTCATGTTTACCAAGCAGCAAACTCTCAGGCCAAAAACATGAAGCCAACGCAAGAGCTATAAACTGCAGTTCACTAGAGTCTGGCTCCAACAGTGAGTCAGGCCTCCCAGAGCCCTATGTTAAAATGACTTTACAGCAGAAATAAACATGTTCACAGCCTGGTGCAAGACCAGTTTTGGTCTCTACAGCTAATTTCCTCCTTCATGACAACTGCACGGGGGATGAATTTTGATATAACTCACCTGTTTACATTTTATTAATGTTTAATGTTCTGCATAATTGTGGGCGTAGCGGCTTTGAGTGACTGGTAGGTGAGCGTGTGGTTGCCAAAAACTGGTATGTAGTCTTGGCTCCACACACACCGCACCACTTTAGCTGGTTAGGGGCAGAGTCGGGCACTGCCAAGATGGCAACAGTGAAACAGCTCACTCTGAGTTTTAAAACTGTTTTTAAGACACATGTGGGTGACGTCACTGAGGCTACATTTATCTTTATCTACAGTCTACAACTTTCAGACACATCAGCTCAAAATTCAGAATGATTTTGATCAGACAAACAGTTTCCAGGATGGAGCCACAGAGGTGGCGAACTCCAGCACTCAGTCTGATCTGAATAATACTTCTTCTGAGCAGCCGTGCGTAAAAAACAAATGCCATTCTTCCATCTAAATTCTCTCTGAGATCAGGGACTTGTGACAGCATGTTGTCCTCTGAGTTTACATGGAAAAAAGACAACTAAATGTGAATTCATCTGGACATTAATGGTTCTTGATAGAGTAATCTCTGTATTCTTAATTAATTCTTGATATTCATTAATTTTTGTCCTCAGGTGGTGAAGAACAACTTGAATCCAACATGGAGGCCCTTTCGAATTCCCCTGCAGTCTCTCTGTGGAGGAGACATGGACAAACCGATAAAGGTACACTTGATGCCTTTTTAACACCAACAGCTGGAGCTGCCATCTTTCACCTACATCTGCTCTGACTTCAGTGGCACCTTTTATTTTAATGTTTATGACACAATACAACAATAGATTTCGGATTAAACCTGTGTTGGCTCTCCCTCTCAGACGTCTGGAAACATATGAACTTATTCTAGTGTATTTAGTTCCAGCTGGATCATCTATATTCTTTTTAACCTCTAAAGCAAACATGTCAGGAAGGAAGCAGTTTCCAACCATGCAGGACAAGTGAGTTACCCAGAGCATCACAGTTTGTCTCTTTTCATTTCACCATCACTTAATGGCTGAAGTGTGTGAATGGAGTAGATGGGGACTGATACAGGACGGCCTCAGCACAATGTCCAGCTCTCCAAGTTCCATTCTTCCATCTTGATGCTCTTGTAGAACATGTTTGTGTGAAAGCACATATTCTCTTTTAAATCATGCTACTGCCAGCATCAACAGTGTTACAGAGTTATGTTTGGAATCTCACTTTTGCATGTTGTTTGTTTGTCTGTTCTCTACATCTACAGTTTTTAATAAACTTAAATGGTCATTTTATTCAAACTACACAACTTTCCTCTCCTGCTTCCGGTGGTTTTTGGTGGTGTTGATAGTTTTGATTTTAAGTTTTCAGGTTTAAGATCTCTGACAGCACCATCTACTTCATGTATCTCTGTGAACCTTGTTAGTTTGTAGACTTTAATGTGAGCATGTTCCGTCGAGACCGTTTCTTAGGCAGAAAATATAGTTTGTGTGGAAACTATTGACATCTGGATTATTCTTTGTAGCTTGTTTGAACTGACTCCTCCTCTTTGTGTGACTCATCTATAAAATGCTCCCCAGTTCCCATCACACTGGGTGATCAGTGTTTTTACCTGTTTCTAGGTTGAGTGTTATGACTATGACAACGATGGGTCACATGATCTTATTGGAACCTTTGAGACCACAATGACACGCCTCCAGGAAGCATCACAGACTTCTCCGGTATGATTGTGTGTTGGTGTGTTTACATTGTTTGATGTAAATACTACTTTCATTCAGTGAAAGCACAATCGCAGCATCTGCCTATCTGCTGAAGTGTTGTAAATGTAACATTGGATCAAACCGCTACCTGATTTCAGTCATTGTGAGTAGGAGCATCAACTCTTAGTAACCACACACCCATGCTGTTTTGTTTTCTCCTCAGGCAGAGTTTGAATGCATCAACAGCAAGAAGAAACAGAAGAAGAAGGGCTACAAGAACTCTGGTGTTGTGAGCGTGAAACTGTGCCAGGTACAGGGCTTTATTATATACTTTATTACGTTTTTTTATAAATTAACTTTATTTTAATGCAGCCAAACAAATAGCCAGACAGTACAGATATTGTCGTACGAGTTATCATAACCATATTGTTACCATCAACATCATAAACATTCTTGTTTTATAGATTATTATCACGACATGAAGAAAACAAAAAAAGCACAAAAACATAATAAAATTAAATTAATTGATTTAAAAAAAAAAAAACAGTAAAATAAAAAATGTCTAACTTATTACTGAAGGCAAAGTGTGGCTGCACCTTCCACCATCAGCAACATCTCCAGGAGAGGTTTCATCATTACCTTTTAATGTAGCACTGAGGCGTTCCATAGGAAAAACCTTAAATATCTCTCTATACCACTGTGTGACGGAGGGAGGCTCCAGAAGAAGAAGCTTTTAAAGTCAGCTGTTCAGCGGATACAGAGAGCTGCCCCATAGGTAGATTCAGGAGAAACAGGTCTGGTTCTGTCTTTACTGTTTTGTAGAAAATTCAACCAAGCTGCTTAGCAACATTTTTCCAGTACCTAGATATGAGGGGGCACAATGATAGTTATTTTTTACACTTTGCACAGAGGGGAGAGATCTGGGGATTAGCTCTATTTGAAAAGTGAGGAGTGCACTGCCGTCTGTGTAATATTCTGTACAGCTCTTTCTGAGTCTGATTACAGTATAGATTTGTATTATGAGTCTACTACATACTATTCTTATTTTCTCAGTGTGGTATTCATTAGGGCGTGGCTACGATGTAATTGACAGACTGTACCACCCAATCAGGATAGAGCACAGAGCAGGTCAGCTCCACCCCTTACTCCTCCTCAGCTCCACCTTCTCCTTCAAATATGTTTTTTCTGGTTTAAAAAAAAAACCAAGATGGTGACGGACAAATTACAAACTGGAGGCTTCAAAAACTCACAAACCAATGGGTGACGTCGAGAAAGGTTGCCATTTGATCTGACACCTTGACATAATGTCCTTGGAGCTCAACCTCCAAGTACTTTTTCCATAACTCTCCTGCATCTTCTTATGTTGAAGGTCTTCTCATGTGTGACTGTCATGCATCTAGTCTTCATTTGTAGCACTAATTGATGTGTTTACATCTAAATCTAAATTTAATATAACATGTTGTCTAATACCTCATCTTTTGCAGGTGGTGAAGGAGTATACATTTCTGGATTATATAATGGGAGGCTGTCAGATCAACTTCACTGTGAGTTCTCATTAATACCAACTGTTCCTGTTAGTCTTTTGAGTGACTGATAACATTAATGAAATCTGCATGTGTTATTTCCTGCTGGCAGGTGGCTGTCGACTTCACAGGCTCCAATGGGGATCCCAGGTCTCCTCAGTCTCTGCATTACATTAGTCCTCAGGGTGTTAATGAGTATCTCTCTGCTATCTGGTCTGTGGGCAATGTCATCCAGGACTATGACAGGTACATATGACACAGTCTAGTACATTGAAAACTTCAGGTGGAGATGTCTTGATGACAGAAGGCAAACCATACATGTGACTTGTCTTTTCTGTGTAGTGACAAGATGTTTCCTGCCTTTGGCTTTGGAGCCCAGATTCCTCCCACATGGCAGGTAAAGCTTGCAATTAAATATGAGACTATAAATACATGCAAGAGTAAGACTTGTTTGGTTTTGCATGGAAATGATATTTGATGATGTTGTGTTTCAGGTTTCCCACGAGTTTCCTCTCAATTTCAACCCGTCAAATCCATTTTGTGCAGGTTTGTTCAGAAGTCAGTGTATTGAAGCCTAATTTAGATACACAGTTTAAAGCATGTGATATCAACAGCTGTAAATAAGTAGGGTAAAAACAGTAATCCTCAATTTGCATTGTGTTGACACATGTCTGAACCCTACTGTGTGTATGTGTGTGTAGGCATTGAAGGAGTGGTGGAGGCCTACAGGGTGTGTCTGCCTCAGGTCAAACTCTACGGTCCCACCAACTTCTCCCCTATTATCAACCACGTGGCCTGCTTTGCTAAACAGGCCCTCCAGCAGACCTCTGCATCGGTGAGTATCAGTCTGAAACACGACTGCAAGCTCTCATGGACTCTACCAGTGGCCACCCCACTGTTAGTTCTCCTCTAGTGCTCCTTGTTACCTCTTTTCTGCTACTTTGTATTTCACATGATATTTACACTTGCAGTAAACAAGCAGGATGGAGGAACAGCCTGTTAATACATCACTAACTGTTTATGTATAGTTTTTATGTTGGAGCACGATGATTTGATAGTAGCTTGATGGTGGGACTAACTTGAGTTGCATGCTGGACTATAGCTGGAACTCTGTGAGTCCTTTCATTTTAGGTGTAATTATCTTCTTGAAAGTATTGGATAAGTTTATCTGTCAGCGTCTTGAATTTTGAGAATTGTAAAATGTTCTACAGGCAGTTTTAAATACAGCTTAAATGAAGTGGAGGAATAATAAAAGTACCCTGGGATTTGTTTGGGAATGGGACAGGGAATTTGATAATTGTTGCTCTGCCTGTGCTCTTCCTGCAGCAATACTTCGTCCTCCTCATCATCACTGACGGAGTGATCACAGACATGGATGACACACGCAGCGCTATCGTCAACGCCTCTCGCCTGCCCATGTCAATCATCATTGTCGGAGTAGGCGGGGCTGACTTCACTGCCATGGAGTTCCTGGATGGAGACGATGGACGTCTCCGTTCTCAGACTGGCGAGGCCGCCATGCGAGACATCGTCCAGTTTGTGCCGTTCAGACAGTTCCAAAATGTAAATAACTTGTTTCTACAACTCATTTCTTCAGAAATACAGAAACACGAGGGGAGTGGTGTCGGTTATGATTTCAGCTGATTTTCATCAATCAGCCAATTCATTGCTATAAAAAGTGCATGCACACTTTTCCCTAAACATTCAGCTTTTCACTGCAACATTTTCAGTTAAACTGCCTTCACAATGATAGAAAAGTCTCCCTATGTCCAGACCCAGAGATTCCCGGCCCCTCAGTGTAGGTCTCATTTGGCTTATTTGTGTGCCTTGTGTATTTATCTCTTTTCAGGCACCCAGCCAGGCTCTTGCCCAAAGCGTATTGGCCGAGTTACCTCAGCAAGTGGCCTCCTTCTTCAGTTTATTCAAACTGAAGCCTCCCCACGATCCCAATCCTTCATAGGGGTACCCCAAATATTTCAGTCATAAAACCCACCACCATCCTAGTCTTTGCTTGGCCCATATGAAATGAACTGCTTCACTGCATCACTGCATGAATCACCACATGTAGTGATCATATCCTCTTTACTGCAACTTTTCTAACTTTTTTCAGAAACATGCTGGTTTACATAAAAACTGCTCTCTAGGCCACTCAAACCAGTTTTTATTGCTTTGTTGGCTATTTCTCAAATTCAAGATATTTATATCACAGCTACAATGACAGCTTGATCATTTTATAAGTTGCTGGATTTAAGGCTACGCCCACACTAATACACATCACTTTTCACCTGGTCTCCACACTGCTGAGTTTTTCTGACTATGTTGTCTTTGCCAGCAGCTGTGTGTTAATGCTATTTTAATGCTTCAACTGTACTTACTTTCTTCATCTAATTCAGTCACTGGTGAAAATGATCACATTGCACACTTAAAAAAACTGTATTTTTCTTACCTGTTCTCTGTTTCAATCTCTTCAGGCTCCCAAAGAAGCGCTGGCAAAGAGTGTGCTGGCAGAAGTTCCTGGTCAGTTGGGGGAGTTTTTCAATGTCACGAAACTGGTTCCACCAAACTCCAATCCCACACAAAATCCTTAAGAGGACCATCTGATGAACCCAGAAATGGACCAGTCATCTCCAGCTGATATGAATCACATCCAACATTCATCACATCTCACCAATTCAGCTCCTTTATTTCACCACCAATGATGAAAACAACACAGTTTTTTAAGTCTTGAGTGTTTCTCTAAGTACTTAAAAAAACCTCCACAGTGGGTTATTAACCAACCTCCTGCTGCTTTTTTATGTATTATTAAAGCATATCTGTTTGGCTGCAGCATCAAGTTACATTAGTTATGTATAAGGCTTTTACACACTAAGTATAGCATAGGTTAGTGACCGCCACATATATGATGTTTACATCCTCAGAGGAATGGCTGCAGAATGACTAGTAATATTTTATATTTTTTATGTAAAACAGCTTTGTAGTTGCTGCTGTAGGTACATGAACTATATATTTACGCAAATGTGTAAATATATACACACAAAATGTGTAAATATATACACACAAATGTTATGGCACATCCGCCCCTGTGCACTCACCTATAGCAACAATATACTGCAAAGATCTAGTAAGTTGTTAGTTCACTCGCTGAAGTGCCAAACTGGGTTATAAATGCAGACCTATTTAAACCTCAGTATTAATCTGAAATAGTGTGATAACTGGAAAATACTGATCATACGTGTGGTTTTATTGTGTCAGTGTCATCACCCACAATATGTTTGTTGATTTGCTGTGGTCCACAAATGTGCCAATTACTTTATCTTTCACATTTTGATGAGTAAAGAATCAGTGGAATAAGGTCCCGAACAGACAGACAACGAATGCTGACTCAGACAAGCTTTAACTGGTCTTATATACAAATACATTACACACAAGATGTCAGTTTATTAGGTACACTTGTCAACATAATGTGCTGCAGTTGAACAGCACCACGGACAACATCCTCCAAATATGAGACCACAGTCTGAACCCTTTGAGCCCTTCATGAAGGAGGCTTTATTAGACTGCATTGGTTTCATCTAGGTGTTCCTAATAAACTGACAACTGAGTGTAGTTAATCCTTCCTGTATAAAGTCGATACATTGTTGTTTATGTCATTGTGATTTGCTTTTTTTTTTTATGATTATACCATGATGTCTATGAAACATGTATCTGATGTTTGTCTCTTGGTGTTAACATCCAAAGAGCTTGCTAATAAAAGTTTCTCTTACTCAACACAAACTGAGCTCGACTCTTAGTGAAGACCTTTCATGGTCCAGCAGTGTTGGCTCCTCAGAAATCACCACTTCACTGTCGTCACTGGAACGACAGTGAAGGGCAGACATGGACTATTAAAGGCAAATAGAAGCAACGTGTTTGGCTGGTTACACACAGTTGCTGAGTTTGGACTGTTTTTATCTACAGATGAACACACTCACTAGAGAAAATGTTTTCTCTGTAATAAGTTTAAACTGATAAAGTATAATAAAAGGCATGATGATTTTAGTTTTCAAAGGAACATGATTGAAGATAATATGAAACGACAAATGAAAACTGCATGGACAAAAAAATAATGGGACCCTTAACTGTCTGTTTTGTAGTTCTTACTGAGATTATGCTTAACTGCTAAGATGGTCCTGTTCCTGGAGCTCCAGAGCTCAGCCTGAGAGATGTGAAACTACACTGAGATGGTTTGGGTTCTTAAAACCACTAATATAACCTTATCAACACTTCAGATTAAATAGTGTAAAACATAAGGCATCTGTTGCCACCTACTGTTACAACTATTTAACCACATCACTGAAATAGGGGCAGTACGGTGGCAATCGCAGCAAGAAGGTTCTAGGTTTGAACGCTGGGCCTGAGTTTGCCTGTTCTCCCTGTGCGGGTTCTCACCAGGTTCTCCTGCTTGCAGGTTTATGTTAATCGGTGAGTCTAAACGTGCCCGTAGGCGAGGGTGAGTGTGAACGGTTGTTTGTCTTCATATGTGGACCCTGTGATGGACTGGTGGCCTGTCCAGGGTGAACCCTGCCTTTGCCCAACATCAGGTATAATGGATGGATGACTGAGGTGATAAAGTTGTGTGATGGACCTGGATATTATTAAGTGATATATCAATCGTTGTGGCTTGTTGTTTATCTTAGAGGAGTAATGTAAGTGATGAATTAAATCCTCATTGTGTTCCATTTCCAACCTTTCACTGATGTTGACCATCTCTCGTCCTCAGAGCGCCCTCCGGTAACTGTTGCCGTGTCCCAGCTGCTCAATGCTAAATACAACCATCCACCACCAGTGAGCACATTCAAATACTTTATTGTGTAAAAGGGTAGAAAGATACAGTTTGTTCCCTGATACTTCTGTTGACAAAATACAGAGTGACAGTGGTTGTTGTGCCTATAAGACCTGTACTCAGGCACTTTGTATTTCTACGCTCAAAATAGTGTCTTTGTTTTCTAATACATGAAGACATCTTCTGTTCAGTCTGTACATGCTCACCAGTACTGAGTACCTAACATACGTCTTCACTAAAGACTCCAACTCTATTAGAATCCCGTATCTCAGAGCTACAAACCTGATGAAAACCACATCACCTCTGACCTTTAGCCAGGTTCAAACCTCCTCTGCTTCCTCATCTATTGCAGACATCCTACAGTTGTACCCTAATAAAGGTAGTTAGCAATGCTTGTCTTTTGACATCTAGAGGTCAGGGTGACTGTGCTGTGTGTCAGACCAGGACTTTAAGAAGCAGAAGTTTGGGGGAGACTGGAGGTCAAGCCTGATCCTGGTTGTAGTTACATGCGGTGGATGTCGTCGTGATCCATGAACTGTTTGAGGTTCTGCAGGTTGTCCCACCACTTGAAGAGGAAGGTCTCTGCGATGAGGCTGAACCAGGGTGTGATCTCCAGTTCCTTGCGCTTGGCCTTCTCCAGCATCTCCTTCAGCTCCTCCTTGCTCACATAACAGTGGCTTTTGATCTCATTGGGGTCTGGACTCAACTCCACGTCCTTCAGAAAGACAAACAACGAGACATTGTTACTGTTCAATGTAAAGCCTGCACACACAGTGAAGGAAATCCAGAGTTACACAGATCATCATCAGTTGCTGACAGGATGTACCTGACCCCCAGAGGGCGCCATCATCACATCTCCCATTATCTCCACTTAACACCCCAGGGGCATTTGTGCATGTCTTGGGAATGTCCTTACATAATATGCTTGTAGTAAGGATCTCACTTTCACCAGCATTAGGACTTGTATGGGATTATGATTTAGTTTAAGAGAGAGAGTGCAGCATGACCATGTTCCATGTGTATCTGTTGTCATTTTCTTCATAAAGAATTGATTTAAAAAGATAGTTGTTCACCTTCTGATAGAAAACCACTCCCAGATACTGTGTTAGCAGTACTGAAGCTGCAAATTACATCGATCCTGTATCTCATCAGGAAAGTGTTCATTAACTGTGCAGGGAGAAAATCACATCTGCTTTGTCCTTGCAGCTCTTCAGAGGATCAAGTTGTGTCTAAAACACAGAGCATGTGCTACATCTCATGTCTCAGAAAACAGTGAATTCCCAAAGATTATGTAGCTGACAGAATCTACCTGTGACTGCACTGCCACTAAATTGGTTTTCTGTTTCCTCGTGTGTGAAGTGTTAGTTGAGCTGAAGAGGATGCTGACATGTATGTTTGAATAGTCTTGATGTTTAATATGGAGCATTTAACAAACAAGTATAAGCTCTAAGCCTTCGTCAGTGTAAGAAACAGCTGTAAAGCAAACAACATGTATGTGGGTTACTGTACACTGTAAAATTTAGCTCTGTTGTTGATGTGTGGCTGAGACTGAGACTCACGTTTATATGTCTGATGGTATCTAATCTCCTGGTGGTTAATCTCGTGGTTCTAAATCTCACCTCTCCTAAAGTTTTTGCTATTGGTCAGATCTGATTTACACAATAGCAAATCTGGACTCTCCTTCTCACAAGATTAATGACTGTCCTGCCCTGGGGACGGCTGTAAGTTCAGGAAGTCAGGACATCCCAGCCGCCAGGAATTTACTGGTACTTGCCAGATCTGATTAACCAGTCCTGTTTTCTGTTAAACAGTTTCAAGTGAGAACACAGCCATACATGAACATGGACTCATGAAATATTACTAATTATAAAGTATTATATTAAATGAATATATAAATGCATGTGTATGGTTTAGAGCTGGAACATGTTTGTTAATTACTCCATATTAACCATCAAGATTCAGCCAACATCCTCATAACCTTGTATTTGTCTTTTTATTTGTGTTTTACATGTATATTGTTACTTTTTTTGTTTTATGGTATGTGCTTGGGGACAAATGCTCTAAATTAGCATGTTTGCTTCAATCCATCATGTTTACTTTAACATACACTGTCCCGAATGAATGAATAAATAAATAACTGCATAGAAAACCTGGGGCCAGGCAGCATTACTCCACTGTAGGAAGAGTCTCTAGGTACTGAAGATGTCATATGTGCTTCTCTGTGTAATCACTGTGTAAACTACCTTCTGCATTAAGAGGATGTAGTCGATCTCATGTTCTCCCCAAACACCGTCTGACTGAGCCTTGTAATGGATTCTGGTCAGATATGTCATTTCATCTGGGGTCACCTGAGGCAGAGGAGATCAGACGCAAGCAAAGAATCACCACAGTCCTCTTCCATTCAATACACAATCCAGGTTTAACACAAACACACACACACACACACACACACACACACACACACACACACACACACACACACACACACACACACACACACACACACACCTGTTCCATGGGGATACCCAGTTCAGCTTGAAGTCTCCTCTGTGCAGCTCTCCTCACTCCAATAGCATCCTTCTCCTCCAGCTCACTGTCTGTGTGTAGAGGATGACTGCAGCATGTGTTGGTGTAACAGCCTGTGCGCACACACACGGGATGTTTAAACACATTGCCTTCTGATGGTGGGACTGGTTATAGGGGTCAGATTGGGGGGGGGGGGGGGGGTTAATGATGTGCTGCTGACCTGGAAAAGTGATTTTGGCATCAGACCTCTGTTGCAAGAGTAGCTTCTCTTCACTGTTGAAGATGAAGACGCTGAAAGCTCTGTGCAATAAACCTGGTGAAACAAAGACACAAAGTACCATGAGTACAGATGTGAAGTGGGAAAACACAGAAATGTAGCACAGGTGTGTGTCCGTCAGTGCGGTGGAGTGATACCTTTGTCGATGTTGGAGTTGAGGTGACAGTTTTTCTTGGTGTCAGCTCCGATCCTGCCGTCGTTGTCATCGATGAGGATGCACATTTCAGACAGCAGCTGCACCTGCTTCTCGTCCAGGTGATCTGTGGTGATCTCAGGCATCCTGACTGCAAACTGCAGGTGTCTCACCTCACTGCAGGCACAGTGGAGCAGGCAGACAACAGCAGACACCTTCAGTGTTCACCTGACCCTGACCACGGTTCCTACTGCTTTAATAGTGTTTAGAGGGTTGAATAATAATTGAATAATGTGTCCAAGACGAACACGTCTCAGCTAAAAGTCCTCAGCGCCCGAGGAGACACTTCAAACAGCTGCTTTTGTCTGATATTCGAGCACAAACTACATGTTACTTGACAGTTTGACCTCTGACACGATGTTAGGTTAACAAACTGCAAATGAAATGATACTGTGATAAGTACAGCTTGCTTTATTTCTCGTATGCCGAAAATACTCTGGGTTTCAGCCGCTGTTCTTAAAGTACAGGAAACCACGTCATGGTGAAGACATGTTTAAATGCAGACTAGCGTGGATTTCTTCTCCGAGGCGGCGGCAGGCACCAGCTCAGATAACGAGCAGTCACCCAGCTCTGGGTCAACAGGCTTACCTGGGGCTTTCCCGTCTTCACCCTCACCCCACGAACCGGTGCCAGAAACCTAGAGAGCCCGCTTACCTGGCTATGGGTCTGCGGCAGGTAGCGATAGGTGTGCGGACAGGTCTGCTCCACCGTGTAACGGTTCCACCTGCGCCAGGTACGTTTGGTTTCAACGCGGCAGCTGCGCCGAAGGACACTCTCCGGAGCACCGCCCACACAGCCCGCACCATCGCCTGACCGAAAAGAAAAACCAATCACACAGACTGAGGCCGTGGGTGTTGTCAAAACCCGGGGAGGAACTAACCCGGGCAGGATCGGTGGATCCACTGCTGATAGTTTTTAGGGACTAAGATGGATGGATAAAATTAATCTTTACTATTTATCATCATTGACCAAAAGATTATTATGTTTTATTAAACCATGAAACCTATATACACAAGCCTCATTTGTCAGGACTGTAAGTAATCACTGTATTCATTATGAATACATCTAATACTTATTATTGAGATAAACTGATATTATTAATCAGCTCACAACCCAGCTTTGTCCAAAATATCTTAAAATGTCTTGTTCCCACCAACACTCAAAAACTAATTTACTATTTACATGTTTGTCCATAGAATTCACATTTACAACTTCAATTTACTATTATGTTTGACAAAAATATTCAAATCATCATATTTGAGAAGCTAGAAACAGCAAATATTGGACAGAATTCTGCTGAAAAAATGACAATACCAGTTATTTGAGAATCAAATTAAAACAATTGTTGCAACTATTTGAAGTAAAGGTTCTATTGGAATGTTACTCAAAAGTATGATTGATGTCTGCAGGATGTACTTTAAATATTGAGTAAAAGCACTGCAATAAAAAGGATCCTGTGATCCTACAATCTGCTATTGTAGATGATATGATTAGTTGTTATTTGCGTATAAGCTAAATTATAATAATTATATACACTGCTGGGTAGCTAGTTTATGAACGTAGTGGAGTAAAACGTATGTTTCCATCTGAATTGTAATGGAGAAGAAGTGTAAAGCAGATCAGTACTGTTACAGCGCTATTATCTATCACGATGAGGTACGGTAGCGGGGCGCTTTTAATCACGGTCCAGCAGAATCCACTCCAGGTTTTGTTCTGAAGTCACCATCAGACCACAGCAGAGCCCGCGCCACCCAGGCCTGTGACAGCTGGACATAAGTATGAACTGTCTGCCTCATACACTGCCTACAGAGACACCGATACCACGTTCAGTTACTTACAGAGTTACTCTCCTGTGTCCGTCGGATAAACCGCGTCTTTTAACGTATTCTGTGTTTGTTTACGACGACATTTTAGAGCTCGCGCTGTAGTCGGACGACCTAGCGTTCACTGCCTGCTTCTGACGTCACGGTTTTTCATTGGTTACCTTGGCGGCAACGTGACACGCCATTGGCTTAAAAAGAGCAAACACAAACCACATGATGAAAAATAAAATACCTTGATGTGTCGACAAATGCCTAAAATTGTCATCGTTTCCAAACTCTGGCCGTCAAAGTTACACGTTGACAACATGTTGAACATTACAAATGAACAGGCTTACTTGCTGCTCAAGGTCTTCCTCCACCAGCGCGGTGAGGTGTAAACGCTTGCCGCAGTGACGGTGATATGTGGCAGCTAGCTGCGTTAGCATGCGGCTAACCCCGTTTTGAGACCTCCATGCTGGACGAGTGTGGAGTCAGACAGGCAGTGACAGCGGTGAGTGTCGGTGCTGATCCGTGCATGACAGTCGCTGGGTCCCAAGTCATGAAAGCACATAGCGAACAGTAACGTACCCTGTTGCTAAGGACTGTCGCAATGTACAGTGAATTCACGTGTTCTGGAGCATGTCACACTGCCACTCTCTGTATTTTGCTTGTGATTGTAACAGTCGCTACAACGATCACGATTGCATGACCTGCATAATCACAGTATGCGTCGTCCTCTTGGCTTGCTCGACTGTGCGCCGAACCTCATTGAAAAAACAGCGAATTTGAAGTCTCAACTGCTTGTTGACAAACGCAGGTACATTATATCGGATGACTTGGGTCGGTCAGGCTTCCCCAGCCGCCAGTGCTAAATCCGGAAGGATAGAATTTACCTAGAAACGCTCATTTATTCAGAACGTTAAATTCCTCCTTTGTACCATTTTTTTTCCTCAGTCGTCTTCCAACAGCAATGACTGGTGTTAAGGAAACTCGAAAAGAAGTTAATTTAAAAAGTGCTCGGTGGATCATTGCATCACACACATACACACGTTTTTATTAAAAAATAACACGTCTTCGATCTGTTTGACAAAGCTTACTGTAAATTTTTTGGTGATGACTAACTCAGCATTAAATTGCAGGATATTTAAATGGCGTTTGGAATTCAGATTTCCTCAGGATGCACTAGCAGGCACTCTAAATCTGAATATATCTATTGGATTAGTTCAGATCTCTGTGGGAAGTTACCCTTCACATTGAGCAGTCCCTTTAATGGCTGTGTACCTGAACTTGACTTCCTTTTTACCTGCAGGTTGGTGGTAATAACCCACCGACCCAGCCCACTCACTAGCCAACCAGGGAGCGTGGCCTTTGTTTACCTGCCTCTCAGGTAGGACGTCAGCAGGGGTAAGATCCACCCAGCAGGTAGGAGGGATGCCTGTGGAGGGCGGAAGCAGCAGTGGCTCTGCCTCAGCTGCCCGTCACCCCAAGCAGAAACGCAAGGCTCACAGCTTGTCCATCCGGCGCACAAACAGCACAGAGGAGAGGCCACTGGGCATCCAAAGAGGAGACATGCTGGAAGGACAGGTGAGGGAGATGGATATGCAAAATACATGCCTTTTCTCTCTCTCCCACACACACACATACACTCTTCACTGCTGCAGACAAAGATTTTGGTGAACATGCAGCTTATAAGACAATAAATAACATGATGTAGGCATGGCTCACAGTTTCTCCTGCATCAATTAAAACAACATTTACCAGAGGGTCATTTTTTTTAATTTAACATTTTGATTGCCATTCTGTGATGTGTTTTTCGTCACAAGAGTACAGTACCAGCTGGTCGAGCAGCATTGCTTATATTTTCTACCTGGTGTTACAACATCCACAGCTTCTGCGGTACAGTATGTTTATGAGATGTGGTTTGTCCCCCCAGGGAAAATTCTGTTTTTTAAGTAGCTTTTACCAACGTTGTCTAGATTTCACATCCTCTTAACTTGTACAAACGGCCAAGTGTGGCAGTTATTTCTTTATGTCAAAACAAAGGAATCTACTGTGACTTTTAAAGACACCGTGAGGTTAGAGATTAACCACCTCCTCAAACATTTAAATTGGAGCTGCAATTGATTTATTTTTTCCAGAAGGGGAAGACTGTAGGCTTTTTGATAAGCAGGCAGTTCCTGATGCAAACTAGCTGTAGTTAACTGTCCAGCCACTTCTCTGCTGGGTTAATAAAAGCTGTGTCTGTTTGATCAAGATCATTGTGGTTGTTAACTTTTGGGAATTGGCTGTAGACTGACCTCACTGACAGTAATATCCCAGTTAGGACTCATAAAGGGCTTGTGAGTGACTGTCATGTGTTTTGAGTGGTATCATCATTTCTGTCTGTCCTGAGTGATAAAATTGTTGGAGTTCAAGTGGATGAGTTTCTCAATTATTCAGTCCAAATTATGTGATGATTGATTTTTGTCAGCTTTCACCAGCACATGGAAACTTTTTAGTATTTACTTTCTCTGCTTGACCATGTCCTTGCCTAATCAGCTGCTAAAACTCCAGCTCAGCTTGCACTGGTCTGTTGTCTCATCAAGTTTTAATATAGGCAGCTTGTCCAGGTCTGATTAGTCTTTTCACCAGGCCTTTTCCCTCTATTACTGAGGCATGCTGGCTCTGTTTATCTCCCTAGCCTGCGCCCCCCCCCCCNTATATGCATGCATGTGTGTGTGTATCAGTGTGTGAGTAACCAAGTGTTGACACCAACACAAGGTGGAGGAAGGATAACGAGAGAAAGCTAATGAAAAGAGAACGTTGGTAGATTTGGGGGAAGGAAAGAGGTAAAAAATAAATAGGTAACCAGGCAGGGAAGGTGTTAGGACAGAAAACAACATGGGGTGTTGCTGGTTTGGGCGGATGCCCTCATTGCCCCCTCTGTCTCCCCCCTCTGTCTCACTCCACCTCTGCTCCCCCTCTGTCCCTTCCCAGTCGCCCTTGCAGCGTTGTTGATTAATGTGGGATGAGGCTGGCCCCGAAACAGAAGCTCTTTTCAGCGCTGTCACACTGGGGAGATGGAGAGGCAAACTGTGGCCAAGGTGGATTTAACCACAACCCCACACACACACACACACACACACACACACACACACACACACACACAGCACACGTCCCACATGCACAGACAGCTTTACAAACCTACACATAACACACAGAATGCTTTCAATGGCGTCATTATTAGCTGGAGTACGTTGCAGGTTTTAGGGCCACAACTAAGCAGCTTTGAATTAATAAGGGCTGCCTGTTGTTTGCCAATTGACCTTTTCTGTTTTTACAAATGTCTTAACATGTGGCGCTGACAGAACGGTCAGGTGGTTAACGTCACTGTGACAAACTGCCGGTCTGAATACGTGCCAGAAGAAAGAGTGACAGTTAAGTGTTTGGTTTTCTGGGTTCTCAGATGACTGTTAGAAATAAGTAACAGCTCTCGAGGCGAGCTGTCAAACGCAGCCTTTTGACTCCATTGTTTTCACAGCCTGTGCTTCTCCTTGCGTGCTAGTCTGCTGTAGACTGCTCTTCTCATAACTGAGTGCTTCACACAATGGAGGTAAGTCTGTTGAAATGGCTGGTGTGTAGTGAGTTAATGGTAAATAGGTTGTAGCTGAGTGTTTGTGTAAGTGCAGCCGGTGGCAGATTAAAGCAGGTTAATATACAGGCAGCTGTGGACAAGAGATTTATGAGGGTTTATTTTGATTTGTTTCGCTGGTGTGAATTTTGTGAGTCAGTCAAACTTGTATTTGATTATACCAAATATTAGACACCTCTTGGTCACTGTAAACCCATCATGTCAACAATAGCATTTTCAGGTTTGAATATTTTAACCTGTGCAAATCTTTGAAAATAGTGTTGTTGACGTTTAAGCACAACACACACATGCACACATACAGTATATACAGAATTTTTAGGCCGATGTTACAGTTTCATTTCTGCCTGTGCTTCTGTCTGTGCAGGACTCCAAGCTGCCTTTGTCCTTACGGAACAACCTTCTTGACCTTTTTGGTCAAATTGAGCGCGAGTTTGAAAATCTTTACCTTGAAAACCTTGAATGTGAGTTTTTCTTTAACTTGCTGTATTGATCTTCAGGTGTTGACTGAATAACCAGATGGTTTGAGAGTGCAGGTAGTGTTTGCTTACTGATGAGCTGTCACTGTGCTAACATTACAGTGCGCCGGGAAATTGACTCCCTGAATGAGCGTCTGACTGGAGATGGACAGACTATTGAGGGAGGAGACCCCACCAAGGGAGCCCTGAAAACAAAAGGTCCAGTATCTCCTACATGTTTTGTTGCCTTTTAGGCTTTTGTTTTCCAAAATACTTTAAACAAATGTTTCTTTCTGATGGAGATGATTGGGTGGCATCTGAATACAGAATCTGTGTCATGGTGAAAGCATGCACCATGAAAGTTTTCCAGGCAGGAAAACTTTCATTACCTCAACAATTCAAGCTGCTCCCAAAAAGGTTTTAATCAATATTTTGTTTCTTTTTTATTTTCTTCATAGAATATTAAAAACTCCACCCATCATTCAACCTTACAGGATTTGGTTCCTCTGAATGTTCACATGAAATCTGCCATATTTTTATTGGCTCAGTCAGAAAAGTCGGCCAATCAGAAGATTTCCTGTCCTGCTATTTCTCTTGTGATCAGCTCACTGACCTGGGGCCAGATGTAGAAATGATGTATACACACAAAAACCATGTGTATGCTACATCCCTCACATAAATGGTTACTTATGAACACAGAATAGAAAGACAATTTTAGAGGCACCAATTACCCTGCATGTCTTGTCGGTGGGAAGAAGCTGGAGAGCCCAGAGAAAACCCACGTAGGCACAGGGAGAACATGCAAACTCCACACTGTGAGTGACAGTGCTAACCACTGCCTTGCACCATCATGTCGCCCATGTTTTGTTTGGGAGTCATTCTGTAAACTGTTTACTATGACACTATTTTAATATTTATACTAATCACAGTTTCAGAGCCCATCTGTAACCTAATAAGGGAATCTCTAGTCCTGACACATGAAGTTCAGAGTAAAACAGGTCTTTACAGTTGGACTTAATGTCCTAACTTTCACTGATGAACTCACTAACCTGTGACAATCACAGGCAGTGATTCTTCTGTTTGCAAACTGGTGGATTAAGGGAGTGTATTCATCCATTTATGGTTAAATCATGGGGGTGGAGATAAGGCGTGTGCACGTGCGACCAATTAGTAAGAAAATTGAATTGTATGTACGAATGCCTTTATAACTCTGAGTGAAAGAGTGTGTCTGCAGATTTCTAGTTTTGTGCAGACACATAGTTGTAGTCATGAATCTACACAGAGTTTTATACATCTGGCCCTGTTGTTCCTAGAGCTCCAGAGAGAAGCCTGAGAGAGGAGATGTAAAACTACACTGAGATGGTTTTTGCTTCTTAAATATATTTTCTTATGGAGATCAACACTTAAGATAAAATACAGGAAAAGTGTAAAATATGGGACCTTTTAAACACTCACACATCACACTAGCATCTATGTGGACTGGATAAAACATGCGCTCAGGTAACACACTGTCACTGCAGGTAGTGTGACGGTAATGTGATGACTTTTGACACGGACATGACTAATGGTCATAGAGCAGCAGTAAAGAGAAAGTCTCTGGAGAAACACCTGTGTTTCAGTCTGACAGGTTGATTGTAAGGCTGATTATGGCTGACATGAGGCTGAACCAGAAAACCCGACCAGGCTAGTCAGGAGGGGTGCGTTTACATGGTAACATAGGTCAAGCTTGAATATGAGGATGCCTGATTTGCTGATATAGCCCTGGGTTAACTGCTAAACCCCCCTTCTCTGGAAGTAACACAAACCTGCTAGCAGCATGTTGTCAAAAGTCATTAGCAGCCACATGGACAGTGCTGACAACTTACAACTAGAAACACATGACATAGATTTGTATTGCTGATGTGTGTGCAACTTAGAATTATCTTTATTTATTATTCCTGACACTTTATTAGGTCATGACTACAGCTGTGATCAACCACTGTTCTTTGTCTCTCCATCACAGCCAGCCACAGCACCAGTCAACTGTCACAGAAGCTGAAGACGACTTACAAAGCCTCAACCAGCAAGGTACCTGGTCCCAGCTGTGTTAGCTTGCTCTATAGACTGGTCACCTGTGTGAATGGTACCAGACTGCCTCACTATCAGGAAATGTTTGTGGGTAAACAAGTGGAATAGTGACCAAACATTATTATTATTGTGAAGCAATGGTAGATTAATATGAAGATGTTTGGACTTGCAGGGGTTAATCAAACTCTGTGATGACGTCTTCCTTTTTAATCTCTTGCTGATGCAGAGCTTGTACACACTCGGCAAAATAGGTGGACCTCGCAACTTCAGTGTGGCCACATGGGAGTTGTGGGGTGGAGATTCATGGGTAACTTCCTGAATGCTCTGTTTGTCTCTTAGCATTGTGAGGAAACAACTGTGGGCTGAGTTTCTTTTTAACTAAAGTCTGACCTTGACTTCTCATCTCTTCTCTGCTCTGCACCCTGTCAGAGCTCATTTGGACGAATGGCTGCATTTATTAAATCTAGAAAACATATAAAATGCAAAGGAAGTATCTGATTGGTTAAGTTCATTACATCAAATCTACTTTCTGTCGATTGAAACTTAATTCAAAAATGTCAGACTATTTTTCCAACATCGTGAGACAGGTTTATTAAGAGTCTGAATGGTCGCCTCAAACCCTAGCAGCCAGTTAGCTTAGCTTAGCAGCTAACAGCTCCCTTGGCTCTGGTAAATGTAAAAAATCAACTGTAAAGCTTGACACATTACATTCATCTTATTTAATCCATATAAACACTGAAGTGTCACAACCAGTAGCCAGTGTCCATATATAGTCCAAATGAATGAGATATACGATGTCAATATCCAGTCTTTATGCTAAGATAAGCTAATCGGCTGCTGGTATCAACTTTAAATTTACGCGAGAGTGGTGTCAATATTCTTATCTAACTCTTGCAAACAAAGTGACCGAGTCATTTCCCAAACTGCCTAACTACTCCTTTAAAGCAGGGCTCAGCAGTGAGAGCACATTCCAGTGAAAGGTGAACTTCCCTGTTGCTTTTTGTAAAGCAATGAAATGATCTTAAAGCAGCCAAGTCTGAGCTTGATGAAGAGTGGGACGTAATCCTCTACTAATTTTAAAGCTAGAAAAAGACGGATGGGATGGGGTCAAGGGAGGACTTCTTAGATTAACCTCCTGACAGACGTAGCTGCTATGTAATGTACAGCTAACCTCTCAGCTGGCCAGAAATATAACTAAAAACTACATTTGTCATAACTGCAGGGAAATGAAACTAATGATCTGCACTAACTGTCCCCTCCGTTTGCTGCTGGGGTGACCTTGACTGAAATGGGCTGCTTCTTGTCGCTCACTGCTCATTGTCTTCTAATGACAGCAAACAAATAAGGTTGTGTTGTAGTGTAATGTGAATAGAAACACGCCAGACAGAATGAGAGCATATATTAACTGACACATGTGAACCAGATGCTTCGCTGCTAAATCTGACTGCCAATGATTTAAGCTAACAGCTGTGGTCAGCCGTCTGCCTACAGAAGCATCTACACTCAAACTGAATTGCATTGGCTCATGTACAGTCCTAATAGTAATACTGTAGTGACAGCTTGGTGCAATCTGAAACCATAAACCTTGTGGCAGTTGCAGAGACGAGCTCTGGTGTAAAAGCAGTGCTTGTTTACAGGATGTACACACTCTTAGCTTTTGCAGGCAGCCCTTCAACAGGCCTGTGTCACAGAGCGCTTTCCACTTTCCACTCTGGCTCTCTGTTGTTTAGCTGCCTTCTTTGAGCTGAACACCTGAGTGATTTGCTGCAGGTAAAACATATAAATATGTACTTTAATGAACCAGAGAGAGCAGAATAAAAAGCTATTGAAACATGAAGTGTAATATCCAAATGGTAAATGTAATACTACGGCTAAAACCAAGCAGTGACCTCCGAGACTGAATATGAAGCCAAAAAAAAGAGGCATTACTGAGCCATTCTGCCTCCTTACTCCCATGTTCAACTACAGCAGAAATAAACATGTTTATAGCCCGGTACAATAACAGCTATTTTCCTCCATCATGACGAATGTACAGGAGTGAATATATATAGTTCACCTAATTACATTTTATTAAGGCTTAGAATTTTGCATCATTGACGCTGGCCCTTTGAGCGACAGGTGAGTGAGTATATGCTTCCTACAAACTGGTATACATTGAAGTTATCGACGCCCACTTTCAGATTAGCCAGGACCTCGGCAGAGACATGTGATGAATGGGAAACACTGTGCTGGGTTTACCAGGCAACCTGTTTGTGTATAACAGGCCGAGTGTATGGAAGTGGTGCATCCACCTGTGTAGGCACATATTACTCTCTTGATGATGCACCTTAAAATAATTCGGAAATACTTAAGACCCGTTTTGTTTTTGTTTTTTTTGGGGGGGGGTCAGTCACTTTCTTCTGCCTCAAAGTAGCAATGCACCAACAATGCACCTCATCATACCTCCAACTGAGACCATGGGTGCACAGTTGGATGCAAGTGGGGCCCTGGATATGAAAATGACAACTGTGTCAGTCTGAAACTAGCAAAGACACTCAGACTCAGAAGGTAGACACTGAAATATGTTTTCATAAAATCATAAAAATCACCAAATGTTACTGTGAAAGAGTAAACATGTCACAATTATCCCTCAAGTATCTGTTTGTCACATAATGAACAAACTATAAAGAATAAGTGATGAAAGATGCTTCAAAGAAAGCAGACAGGAACGATGCAGACAAAAATGTCTGATGCAGAAATGGTGCATTTATAATTAAATAGCACTGTGTGGATAATTTATATTCAGAAATAATTGCAACTCATTAGTCTGTGGTAAAGTATCTCTGTGTGTTTTAATCCCAGTGGACACATAATTGTACTGTCTAACAGTATTTCCTCTCTGATGCAATTCTGAGCAGCAAAATTATTCTACTGATCAATGAAAATGTCTCTATCACTTCCCACTGTAGGAAAGATGATCAGTTTCTCCAGAGAGCTGTCAGGCCATCCGCAGGTTTTGATCTGAGCAGCTCATGATGGGATAAAACCTGATTTAAGGCCAGAGGAGGGGGCTAACCCTCTCGCTCTGTGATACAGGCCTCAGATCTAACAAAACCTAACTTCTTATCTCTTAATCTGTTTGTCATACAGCAACATTTAAAAGTTAATAGTCTCCAGTGTGGGTATACGGTCATAAACCCAGTTAACCCTTGTTTCTGTAACTTTGCCATTTTAGGTCATGTAAATTAACCTGTTCACATGCTGGTACCTACATTGCCCTATTGGTCATTATTGGTGCACCTGTCATTTTACTTGACCTCCAAGTTCAGTGCTCATGTTTCTCTCTTGTCTCTTTCCTCTCTGGCACACCCCCCTCTCGTCCCTCCCCTGCTCAGATTGTGTCCAGTTTCAAAGCCACCACAGGATCACGGGCCTTGTGCCAGCTGCTCAAGGAGTACATGGGCCACCGGGACGGGATCTGGGACCTCAGTGTCACACGAACTCAGCCGGTGGTCCTGGGCACTGCCTCTGCAGGTATACTTGGCTAATTATATCTTTTAACTAATATCTTTTTTTTTCTTTTTTTTTAAACACAGCCAACATGGTGCCTAGTGGTTTTCAACAGGAGTAATGAGTCCAGATTAAAGGTGCTGCATTCAGTATTTATATCATTATATTACATTAACTGTGAAGCCTTGATGCAATGAGTGAGCAATTAGGAGCATAGAGATGATTGATGGCATCTGTGGCACACCAGAAGTTTCATTACTGCCATTATCACTGGGACAACTCCTACAACTCAAAGACAAAACTGTAACCACTTTTTGTTTTTGTTGAACATGATTTTTTTCCCCCTTTATTTCCATTGACTACCATAGGGAGAAATTTTACTTCTGTTTCTGGTGCAAATGGTTGGGTCTCTGTGGTGGTCCAGACATTTCTCACCCAGTCTAACTACGAAGCCCAATATGTAAAATGGTACATTACAACAGGAAACCAAAAGCTGATGTGTAGAAAAATGCTTTATGTTGTCCGCCCTGTTCTCCTCACAGACCACTCAGCTCTACTGTGGAGCATAGAGACTGGGAAGTGTCTGCTGAGGTATGCTGGTCATGCAGGATCAGGTAATTAGAAAACTAAATGGATACAACACATGTTGCAAGTACTGTTGTGTCTTATCTTTTCTTATACAACACTGACTGGTTCGTGTCTCACACATATGCTGTAGGTTATTGTCAGCACTTGGTCACATGGCGTGTTAGATAACAGGAATACTTGATATAACATATGTACATGTCTCATCATTTTCCCACAGTCAACTCCATCAAGTTCCACCCCACAGAGCAGATGGCCCTCACAGGTTTGTATCTGACTGCCTGTCTTTATTGTGTTGATTTGATATTCTTTTCATGCGTGTTTGGCCATTTTCCTGCCTCTGTTGTCTCCAGCAGTCAGTTCTGTGTAGATATGACTCTGCTGCATGTTTGTTGATGTGTACTTGTGTTTGCACAGCCTCTGGGGACCAGACAGCTCACATCTGGCGCTACATGGTACAGCTTCCTGCCCCCCAGCCACCACCAGATGTCAGTGTGAGTAGCTTTGTACTGCTCTCATTCCAGGGTTTCTACTGGAATATCCTGAAATGTCATGGTATTGGTATTAGTATTTCACTCAAACAATAGAGGTCAATATTAAAGGTCCCATATTACACCTTTCTGTTGTGTTGATATCCATAAGAAGATATATTTGAGGTTTTAAAAATCAAAAGCCATCAGTACAGTTTAACATCTCCTCTCTCAGACTTCTCTGGAGCGCTCGTAACAACAGATAAGTCAGCCAATCAGAAGAGCAGAACGGTGACTGCTTTGTTGTGACATCACAAAGTTCCAGAAGTCCTGACGGCTGGTTTTAAGGCTCAGTCTCTGAAAACAGGCTGTGAGCATTTCTCTGTGGACTGAGATCTTTGATACTTTCACAGTATTAATATAGAACCTGGACTTGATTTATAATCAAATTAAAAGACATGGACATCTACCTTCATACTATATGGGACCTTAAAGTACAGTTGCAAATAGGTCACTTAACATTCCATGGTGAATTAATCCAGTGATATCACTGGTTTCCTCTCCTCTGTTGTGGCAGGTGTTTGTGTACATTGCTGAACTCTTGTTGTGTCCTTCCTAGGCCCCATGTGACGACGACCAGGACTCGTCAGACAGAGAGGAAGGCGAGGTGGATGGCGAGGGTCCCTGTGAGGTCCCCACGGTCCGGGTCGCCACAGCAACCTTGAAGAGCCACCAGGGTGTAGTGATTGCGGCTGATTGGTTGGTTGGAGGCCGACAAGTGGTGACAGCTTCTTGGGATCGTGCTGCCAACCTGTACGAGGTGGAGACGTCTGAACTGGTTCACACTCTCACTGGTAGGCAAACAGACTGATAATATACCATGGTGTAGCTGTGTGTTGATATTTATGTTTACTATTTCACAATTTACATATTTATGTTGTGATATGATAAATGACATCTTAGTCATCCTCAATAAGGCTACAGTTCACTTCTAAATTAACACCAGGTAAACCATCTGCAGGCCACCACAGCCTGTATACAGCCTGTAGCTGAATCCTCCACAGAGGGCTCCTCCTCTGCCCAACAAACAGAGCAGCTGATTGTAACCAGGAGAAACACTGAAAAAAGCAGTCTCACATTTAAAGTCGATGTTTGACACTACGTCAGACGTCAGCGAAGGGCTGGGAGCTGAGACTGCTGGGAATCTTGGTTTTGATTGTTTTTCTGACTGAAGATACAGACTGATGACTAAAATCCTTCATCCAGTGAAAATATATAGTTGAAAACAATTGAGGTGTAAAAATCAATTTTAAAAATTTGTCTTGAAACCGAATTTAAGTTCATTTTTCCAAAAATATCAACACAGACACATGAGAATCGAGGATATGATGTCATTGACAGGAGAGCAAATGAAATGGGTGAAATGGAAGCATTTGTGATGATTTAAGAACACGGCAAAATATTTAACATAGGTTGAGTCACTTTAGTGTGGAACAGTTACATATTATCACTTGAAAAGGTCTGAATGAACGTGTAGCAGAAAACCTTCTGTTGGTTTGGCTGCTGAAACTGACATGGACACAAGTCAATGACAAAACCCTTCAATGGAAAACTAACACAAAGCTGCATATCATTACTAATGTGTGTGTATGTGTGTTTGCAGGCCATGACCAAGAGCTGACCCACTGCTGTACCCACCCCACTCAGCGGCTGGTGGTCACCTCTTCCAGAGACACCACCTTCAGACTGTGGGACTTCAGAGATCCGTCCATCCACTCTGTCAACGTGTTCCAGGGCCACACTGAGTGAGTCTGTCTCTCACACAGACACCCACGCTGCTCACTCCTGAGCCAATGCTCACCTGATTTAACAGTTTGAGTGATGGCTAGTTGCTGCAGTCCCCATTTGGTCCACAGGGTGATGCTGCAGCATCTCTCTGCTCTGTGAACCTTTTCAGCGCCCTCAGTTTTTTTCCTTTTACAGTTCCACATTAATTTACAGACCCTGCTGCTCTAAGCCAAATCCTCCGCTTGCCTCTCATTCATTACTGAGCACTTCTCCTCACTCCGACGGCTTGCTTGTCCTTCTCCCCTCTCTTTCTCTGTCTACCTCTGCCTCTCTCTCCTGTTCATTTATCTGTCCGTTTCTGCGTTAATCCCCCACTCTGTGTAATTTGGCACTTCGTTCGCTGTTAACACTCAATTGCAGCCGCTCATTTCAAAACGATGACTGTCAGGCTTGTCTGTGGCTTTCAATGGCAGCGCTCTTTTAAAGGCGTAAGAAGTGTGTGTGCACACGTGTGTGTTTATGTCCATGTCTACATGTGTGTGCCGGCTGGCTGGCAGCCTTTGATTGCAAGTGGGGGGATTACATAGAGCTCATTATGTACGACCCCAACATGTATAATTCCTGCAGATCCCACTTTAATTCTCTCCCATAGACAATTGCTGTAATGAGATTAAGTACCAGTGTTTCACAGTTAACGACAGCCCTCCTCTTTTCCTTCCCTCCCATTCATCCTTATTTCCTTCTCAAATAGCCACAGATGTGCTTTAAAGTGAAAACTTCCCTCCTCGTCCTTCACTGGTGCACTTAAAGCAGCAGACCTTCCTCAGTTCCCCAAACTCGAGCTGACGAGAAGAAAAACAGACAAAAGGACTGAAAAACCTTTAGAAGCTGAAGTTCACCGTTTATCTGCTCTATTTTTTCTTATTGAGTAATTCTTTATTGAGAAAATTACAACACCCCCCCAATAAAGTCTGTGACAGTGACAGCTCCTTAGGGTTTAGAAACCATCACTGGTGTAGACCCTGCTGAGGTTAATCATTTATGAAAAGGGTATGTCAGGAGTGTTGATCCCCGTGGGACGCCACAGGTCTGCAGAGCAGGTCTTTAATGCAGGTAGAAAAAAAAGATGGTCTAAACATATTTTAGGTGTAAATCGCTGAAGGCTCGCAGACCATTTCCATCATACATGTCTGTTTAAATATAAACTCCCCTAGAATGAAAAGGGCTAATTGCCCGAAGTGGAAGCTGCTGTGTTCTTGAATAAGAGCAGTGCTGCCAGTGGATACTTAGGAGGTAATGAACTCAGGCTTGAACTAGTTTATTGTACATTAAGAGCTTTTCATTTAGGGATGAACCTAATGGTTATTACTATTTCTCAAACAAAAAAAAACATGTCTCTTACAGGCCCAGATATCACCTTCATGTGTCTTGTTTTATGCAACAAACTAATTAATCTGAAGCTGAAAGTATTCTCTTCACTGTCATGTCACTTCCCTATGATTTAAAAATGACATAAATGATTAATCAGTTATAAATAAGTAATAAATAAGAAAAGAATGCATTTCTGCAGCTCTAAAGCTATCATTTAGACCCTGTTAGTAAACAAAAGAGCCTTAAACCTAATGACCATCAGGGGGCGACTCCACTGGTTGTTAAAGAAGTCAGATTGTATTGAAGTCTATGGGAAAATGTCCCTACTTCTCCTCTGATTTATTAGCTCAGTAAATGTTTTCCTAATGAGTTTATGGTCTCAGTCTCTAGTTTCAAGTCTTCAATACAACATGATGTTCATTTTTTAAATGATGGTCCATTTAGAGGAAAATAGACCAGAAAGCAGGGGATGGATTGGGGTGTGGCTACAGTGTGATTGACAGACTGTAGCACACAATCAGGATAGAGGACAGAGCAGGTCAGATCCACTCCTCACTCCTCCTCAGCTCCACCTTCTCCTCCACATATGTTTCTTCTGGTTTTAAAAACCAAGGACAAATTTCAAACTGGAGGCTTCAGAACTGCAGCTGACAGACCAATGACTGACGTCACAGTGGGTTGACCCTTCAGTTGGACACTGTGTGTGTATGTTTGTGCGTGGGTATGTGTGTTGTCACTTAATCTTCATTGTTTGGTTTGTTTGGTTAAAAAAAGTCTTGTTTTGTCTGTTTTGTCAAGGTCTTTTTGTAAAATGAGTCATTCAGACTCACTTACAGTTACTCACCCTCCTGTTCTTTCCACTTTCCAACTTGTGAGATTTTTATTTCAGTTAGAAAGTCTCTCTTCCATGCCTCCTGATAGTTTTCCCCTGATTGTCATAAAAGTGTGGTATAAACGACGTTCTCTCCTCATCCCCTCTGTGGGAACAGCAGAGCAGAGTGTGAATGGTTTAAAAGGCAGACGAGTTTGAGAGCTGGAGGGGAGACATCGTTTTCACCATCTTCACTGGCAATTACAGCTAACGCTGCCTGACAGTGAACCGCGGCTGCTAAAAGTGCAGCACACAGCCTGTATCTACACCCCGCTGTAATTGTAGTAATGACAACTGCACATGAGCTAAAAAAAATCTCTGAGAGCAAATGAGAAGTGACAGTGGACTGGCTCTACAAACAGGATGCCACGTCACCTTTGTCTGTCCAGCCTTCGACGATGATAGAAATGCACGTCTGAGCGCGTGCGGTTGTCTGTGTTCAGATTTGACGTCCTGTCTCTGGAGGCATACAGGTTACCAGGTTCTCAGCAGATGCCAGTTTTAACGTAGTACAGTAAAAATAAGAGCTTCTAAAACTTGAATTGTTTCATTTACATTTTCCGTGTCACACACCTGGCTCATGTTCTCCTCCAGAGTGATTTCACAGCTGTGTACATGAGTCATTAAAAGCACTTGTTAGGAAGAAGAAGTGGGACCACAGCCACAGTGACAGAACAAACTCTCCAGTTAACCCTGCAGGTGTGTGTGATAGAGCTGGTAGGTAAAGAAATGATGACAGAGGATTCGTGTCGGCAGGATCTCTACTGCAGATTCTGGTTTCATTTACACCACACCTGGTATTTGCCGTTAGAACACACAGACAATCAACACATCGGTGATCAGCGCAAGGTAAACTAAGAATAACTGCACTGCCACGTACAGCAACAGAGAGGTGCACATACTGTGAAACAACGAGACAATGGATGTGAGAAATTCAGACCTTAAAAAGTGATGATCCTAGGGTGCCATGGTGGCTCACCTGGTAGGGCCCATAGTCCTGAATGGTATGCACAGCAGCCTGGGTTTGAGTCCCTTTGCTACACGTCTCTCTCTGACTTTCCTGTCTCTCTTACTATGATTGTCCAAATTAAGGCAATAAAGTGATGATCTGTCCAAAAGCAGCTAGAAAGCCAAACTGTCAGAGCTCTCCACCCTCTAAACTGTAATTGCAGTAAAATTGTGCAGTTAGTGGAATTAAATTTGCCTTTCATTGAGGAGGCTGGACCTCCAGGGTTGTGACTGTAGCACTTCCATCCAAATATGACCTTGGTGTTAGACATTGGTTGAAAAGGTTTGGGGAGGAAAACATAGGAGTAAAGGTCAGATGTGTTTTAGAAACGAAACCAACTGTTAGTGGAGCTCAGGGGACTTCATGGGAGACATTTCACCTTAACTGCAGAGGGGTCCCATGATTCCCTGTGTATGTCTGACTTCCTTTCCAGCTCCCGTCACAAGGAGTCTTGACCTTGGTTGTCAGAGGCACTGCAGAGATGCCATTAGGTAACACAGACTGCCCCCCTCATCACCCATTCTAAAAACCCTTTAACCTTAATCAACCTTTTAATCAATTACCATGTCTGATTACGCTCCCCACACACACACACCTCCCATCCAGCACCCCTCCTATCTTCCCTACTCCCTGTCGCTTCCTTCTCCTCCTGTATTCCCAGGGCTTTTCCCCTGCAGTGTCAGAAGGTGCCTGTAACGATACAGCAGTTTCCTCCAGCCCCAGTCTCTAATAGTTTAGGGCCCTAATTAGCCTTTAATGCCATGTCAGTTTGAATTACAGGGGAAGACAGTTTTAGCAAGAAAAACTAGATGTGGAAATGCTGTGTGTGAAGGGAGACTACACAATGCTAAAGTTAATCAAGGATCAGAAATTCCATCCAGACTTTTTTCTTTCTTTCCTCCATGACTGAGAGAAGAAGAAGCAGACTGGAAATATTAACGGTCTGTTGAATGAATGGAGGCCAGATTTTGGGCTATTGTGCGGAGCAGCGCGTCATGGCTGGTTGGAAGGAAGTGCTGCAGGAGCGAGATGCTGATACCACGATGTAATGATATCTGGCACCATTTATCTTTCCATCCTTTCACATCTAACTGTGATCAGAGTGGTGTTCTCTCACACCTGTAACTACCCTGACAGTGACGTCAGGTACACTGACTGCTGGTGAGAATGGAAACTACTGCAGGTCACTGATGGCAGGCAGGAATAGAAACAGTACATAGTGGGTCCTTCTTCAGGCTGCTATAAAACATTATATAACATTACAACACATCACATACAGATAATTAATTAACATCAACAGCTCAAACACCTTCGATGGCGTGAAGACTTTCAAGTCATTATTTAAGTTTTTAGCTGTTCTGACAGCTGCACCTGTGTGACAGCAACGTAGCATGGGTGTGAGCCTGCCTCCATATCTTTCCTCTCACGGGATCACCCATAACATATCCTGACGTGTCTCTGTGACATGTGTGAGGATCTGTGTGGGGAGTCTGTGGGCCAGGGTATCAACACTGGATGTAAACTAGTCCCTCCCAAATATTCCTCCTTTTCCTGAGCATAAATTCCTCACTCTGGAGTTTGATCTGTAAGGTATCAGTGTGCAGACGACAATAAAACATACTGTCGCTCTACTTTCCCACCAGCTCTCTTGACTGTGGAGAACCTTTTAATGCCAACATGATCACACAAAGGAGAATTTTATTGTCTTTGTGTGACAGCTGTCTTCTGTTTTTTTTGTGTGTCCCTCATTTGTGTAGCACGGTGACATCTGCAGTGTTCACGGTGGGCGACAACGTGGTTTCAGGGAGCGACGACCGCACCGTCAAGGTCTGGGATTTGAAGAACATGAGGTCGCCCATAGCAACCATCCGCACCGACTCAGCTGTGAACAGGTAGGTGAAGGGACACATGTAACTGGATGAGAGCCAGGCCCTGTCGATGCATCTGCTGCTGCACAGGGTCATTTATTTAAAGTTGAGTCGATGCAGAATCAGAGGGTGAAGAAAATGACCTGCAGAAACCCTGCTCAAGGCTTCCTGCCTTTACACTCTTATTAAACCCCAGATTTTAAACACCATACACAATATCACAGAGACCTGTCCACAGACAGTTGTGAAATTCTTGAAGCAGTCAAGCTGTCGAGCTTTGAGATTTGTTGGGTCCATTTAAATAATTCTATAAAGAGTTTGGTCTGGACCTGCTCTATATGTAAAGTGCCTTGAGGTAACTTTGCAATGATTTTGCGCTATATAAATAAGATTTGATTTGTTGTGACGCTTATTTACAGTAACTTACTTACTTACTAATTTCTTGTGACTTTAAAGCCACTGCTCACATGTAGGTTTATCGATGGTCAGACATCAGCACCAACAGTTTTACTTTTGTTGGTCTTAAAAGTGCTTCCCCTTCCATACACACTGAAGCCTAAAAAAAGGCAACTGTAAGGATAGTGTTGTCTCGCCAGTTGCTGTGATTAAAAAACTGTCCATTCACAGTTGTCAGAGGCACCTAATGGAGTTATGTACAAACTCAAAGTGAATTTGTTCTTCAGACATTTCTGTAAAACAAGAACTGAATTATACCAGTTAACAGTCCAGCTGCAGAGACCCAGACTGAGTGAATCTGACCTGATGTTTCAGGATAAGTGTCTCTGCCAACCAGAGGATCATCGCTCTGCCACACGACAATCGACAAGTCCGACTGTTTGACATGAGCGGAGTGAGGCTGGCCAGGCTCCCACGCAGCAACAGAATGGTAATGGGGGGTTGGGGGTGGGGGGCAGTTGTGTGTTTGATCTGTCAGTTTGCATCATCAAAACTAACATTTTAAACCTCTGTGTGTGTGTGTGTGTGTGTGTGTGTGTGTGTGTGTGTGTGTGTGTGTGTGTGTGTGTGTGTGTGNTGTGTGTGTGTGTGTGTGTGTGTGTGTGTGTGTGTGTGTGTGTGTGTGTGTGTGTGTGTGTGTGTGTGTGTGTGTGTGTGTGTGTGTGTGTGTGTGTGCAGGGTCACAGACGTATGGTGTGTTGCACAGCGTGGAATGAAGAGAACCAGTCATGCAACCTGTTCACCTGCGGCTTTGATCGACAGGCCATCGGCTGGAACATCAACATCCCTGCACTGCTGCAGGAGAAGTGATGCCACTGACACACAAACACACACACACAGTGAAGTAGGCGACTAATCAGCATCTATCCATGTATATACATTATGGTACAAATAAACACTGTAATCTGTGGACCTCGTACATGCTAGTAAGCTTTAAGTGTTCACCCTGTGAAACTTGCTAGTTGTGATGTATTTCACAGCTTCCCAGCAACTGAAATACATCATTCGTTATCACTGTTGTTTTCCAGGACGCAGCTATTAACATCCATTGATAAGAGCATATTACTCCCCAAACTAATTTATTCTGTCTGTCATTGTGCACATGTGCAGTTGAACCCTGTGGAAGTGACTGACGCGGCTCCAGAATTTTAAAGTCCCAGTGTGTACGAGGCCTCAGAGCTGCTCCTCTGTGTTTGAGCCCTTCACTTATTTAGCATGGATTGTGAATTGTGACGTGACTGAGCTGATCCATTCATTTCTAGCCTTTTCTGTTTAAAGTGTATATTTGCCTCCAGGTCACAGGCTGCTGTTCACATCACTGCTGTTTGGTTACTGCTGAATGGACACTCGTGCATGTAGATAAACCCGGTTTGCGAATGTTACTTGTAAAGTTGTGCGAGAACAATTGTAAGGCCAGGACAGTGCCTAGAATATGATTTAAAGACATTATGTGTATATTAAGTTGTGGCCTGATAAAGTGACCTGTGCTGCAGGTTGTTGCTTGTTAATGGATTCTTGTTTCACTGTAATCCACCTGTTGAGGGTGGGGCTTGGAGAGGAAGATGGTTCTGTGAAATGCTTTTATTCTTTTAGTCAAACGTGAAATATTTCTTATCGTGGAGCAAAACATATCATATTCAGACTTGCAAGTTGTCTTAAAGTGTTTCAAACAGGACCTGATGTCCTGTTCTGAAAGTCTTCACTGATCTAGATTTAAGTCTGCCTATTACCTTTGATGCTTTCAATTCACAGCCAGCCTCCATATTTAATATTCAAACTTGTGATACTGTAACTCTGCCTTGTTCCATGTTTACAGTTTTTTTCTTTGCCTCATTTTGCCTTTCTGTCAGAATGCAAAGTGTCAAGAGTATAGCAATAATGGCAAAACAACTGTACTTCTGTTGCGCACAAATCCTCTGTGAGTGGGATTTGTTCAACACAATCATGCTATAGTATTCTCTACATGTGGCTACAGGTGAGGTGTATATAATCCCCCTGGTGTGTTAGTGTTAGTGAGATACAGAGCCATCCTCTTCAGCCTGTTGCTGACTCAGAGTCCTGTGTTACTGTAGTGAAATTGCTGATCATTTCTGTACTTCAATAACAACCTGTCATCATCAAGTTGCAGTGTTTACACGTTGCACTGAACCCTTAGCCTCGTACAACCTCCTGCACCTTTTTGTTTTAGATGAAGCTGTCCAGTGTGTGCAGTGCTCCAAAAAAACAAAAAAAAACAAGCAATAACAGCTCTATGATGTTTCTGGTCCTTAGAGTGAAGCCCATTTCCTTTCCTGGACATCAGTGAATCTGACCTGACATACAAACTGAACCACACATTAACTTATCTGGGACTGGGCTTGACCGGGATCCAGGAAACTCTTTACTTGTTACACTTGTGCAATATCCTAAACATGAAGTCATGCTGTTGTTCTCAGTCTTCAGATGTTTAACTTATTTCAGTGCTGTAAATCCCAAAAGATGACTTATTGTACTCGTGTGACTGGTGTGGCTGTAGCTCAGTGTACATAGGTATGCATAACTTACCCAAAACTTGGCTTCAGACGACACTTCACCGCTGCTTCTACCAACAATAGAGCCGGGATGGATTTTTGAAGTAAAATGTAATAACTTGTAGAAATGCCTTACCATTGCATTGAAAATGGTGAATTAGCCTTATCCATCTGAGCATCAATGCACTTTTCCAAATGCTTGTTAAATAACTAATTGTGTTCCACTGCACAGTGCAGATAGGATTTTTACTCCTGTTTCATTCAGGGAACTCAATTTAGCGCCCACTGGTATCACTGTCATTTTAATCTGCAGGTAGAAAGGCAAGTCCGATTTGTGCCCAATGTATGAATTCTAACTCGGAGGAAATATGATTTTGGATTGATACATTAAATTACTGAGTGCCAGATTGGATGGGTAAAAAAAAAAAAAAAGTGGATAGGCTTCGCTTCATTGTAGCGAATCATATTCACCTCAAACTTCATTATGTGATCTACTTTGCATACCTTATTGTGACGGGTACGTGCTCTCTGACACTTTCCAATAAAAATGTGTGATTTCCTTTTCCAGTCTCTCATGTCTCTTCGTCGTGTTATTTAACACAAACCCCTCTCACCTTTAATTCAGCGCTTAAGGTATGTATCGTTGTAATGAAGACACACTTTATTCATCTGGATGTAAATCTGGTGCCTCGGGATGTCTGGTGTTAATGAGAGTGGAACCACAAGGTGTATGAATACACGTTTCTTTGCTAAACAGTCCTCCAGGTTAAAGGATACCATGTAGCTGCTACAGCTGCATCCAGTGGACATGCTGACGCTTCATGTCACCCTAATATTTGGTGATACTTTGCTCTTTGGATGGTAGATTTTACCTATTTCCAATGAAGGTCTCATATTTTTTGTTTTCTTTGAAATGTTAAGAAGTTATATTTGTGCTTTTAAGAGCCATCTCAGTGTAGTTTTACTTCTCTCGAGCTGGAGTAACAGGTCAGTCAGCCAATCAGAAGAGAGGATCCTGTTTGTGAGCTGCTGTTTTAAAGCCTCCAGTTTGTAATTTGCCTGTTGCCATCTTGGTTTTTTTGAAACCAGAAGAAGCCATATTTTGAGAAGGTGGGGCTGACTCTCCCTGCCTTCCCTCCCACCAAAAACTGCCTTCATTAACTCCTGCACACCATTTCCATCTGTGCATATTCTGTATTGTTACCTGTTTTCTTGTCTGTATTCAACATCTATTGCCCGTCTGCCCGTCCTGGGTGAGGGATCCCTCCTCTGTTTCTCACCATGAGGTTTCTCTGTTTTTTCCCTGTTAAAAGGGTTTTTTGTTTTGAGTTTTTCCTCAGTCGATGTGAGGGTCTAAGGGCAGAGGATGTTGTTATGATGCTATGTAAAGAACTTTGAGACAAACTGTTTGTAAAAATGGGCTATACAAATAAAACTGCCTTGCCTTGCCTTGCCTTGCCTGAGGAGGAGTGAGGGGTGGAGCTGACCTGCTCTGTACTCTATCCTGATTGTCAGGCAGGTCTCCACATGTGGTACAGTCTGTCAATCATGGCGTAGCCACGCCCTAATGCATACCCTGTTTTATAGTCTATTTTCATTTTTAATTAAAAAAAAATAAAAATCATGTTGTGTTGAATAAGACTTGAAACTAGAGACTGAGACCATAACCCTCAGAAAAACTGAGGTAAGTCTACATCCACTTTTACATACAGCATGGTAAACACTCCAAAACCAAATCGTACAAGGTTGGATGGTGGGTCCATGTGGGCTGTGACATCACAAAGTTCAGTGTCTGAATCCAGGCTGTGAGCATTTCTCTGTGACTGAGCATATTAATACTTTCACAGTAGTAATATAAAACCTAGACCTGCTCTATAATCAAAGACCGTATGGAGGTCTGCCTTTAGACCGTATGGGACCTTTCATTTTTGCAATGCTGAGTTTAAGGATTTATGTTACTCATTAAACTGTAAAAAGTGTGGAAACAAGCAATAGCCTGTCATTAAATTCACACCTTTAAAATGTCACAATTTAAGTAGAATGATGATGCACATGTCTTATTAGGCAATTTATTACACTCACCTGTTTAATACCTGTATTGAGTAAAGGAAGAAGTATATTCAGATCCAGAAGGTCACACGATAAATCTGCAGGGTCATGAAATGTTTAATGAGCTAGACCAGAAGAGAAACAAAATTTCTGCCACCCAAATATTTTCACTTTTCGCTCTTGCTGTTTTTGTGAAATAATTGATCATTTGTTCTGGGATTATTTAAAATTGCTATAATAATAAATATTTATCATAAGCATATATTAAATGATTGACTACTCTTTGTCTGGACCACAGTTTTGCCGTTTTGGTTCACTCTCACAACCCTCAGAATAGCTGCCCACTACCTGTTCAGACGCAAACAGCAGCCAGGGAATCACAGCAGCTGGTGAATATCGTGGCGCATTTTCCAGCTAAACAAAACTCTAAACTTAAGGTAAGAAGGTTAGGAACCGGTTTGATATCTAACAATGTTGTTTGTTGATGTCAAATGAAATGTAGTAAAATAAAACTGCTGCTGCTTGTTTTAAAACATTTTCAGGCATTTTTTTGTGTTGGTGTCTGTTGCTTTGCAGTTCAACTCTTCAAACCTCAATCACGTTTATTGTGTTTGTGTAGATGTCTTTCTGTTTCTTTAGCTGTTAGCTGTTAGCTGTGAGGTAAGCTTCATGCTTACAAGAGTCTGGGTTAGTTGTAGTGACACAGACACAGACGCACACATACACAATTGCACATTTTGCTTAGTGTTACTTTTATCATGATGCAATATTTCACCCAAGGATGTGTAACTCTTTTTGTTGCAGAGATAAAAACCTTCATCCTTTAATGGCAGACTTGTGAGTAGATTGTATTATATTTGAATGCACTGGCTGTAAAGAGCTCCGAGGTACAGTAAACAGACGTCAGAAATCAAAACAAGCCGCCCAGGTCTCCTGGACAGTGTGTTGGTGATGTTGAAACAGTGTCACACAGACTTCACTGACACTGGCAGTGAGAATATTCTGTGGAGGTTTACTTCTCTGTCCTCGTCCATTAGATTACAGCCGGCTGCTCGTGAACAGCCACTGGAGCAAATTGTCAATTACGATGTTTATTGTAGAGCACACAGCCGACTCCATGGCCTCAGGGGGGAAGGGTGGATGCTGCTGAGGAAGCGCACCTCCAACTCCCCTCTCCTCTTCGTCCTCGCTTCGTTCTTCCTCCAGGCTAATTTGGTGGCTGGACTGTATGACACCTGCCACCGAGCCTAACAGAGATAACCATTTCCCCATGGATTTCCCCTGGGAGGGACCGGGAGAGGGAGGCCTCTTTAATATTTGTCTGCATGCTCCTGAGGGCCAGTGCTGGCTATGAAAAGGTGATTGTGAAGCTGGCAAAGGGGAAATGGCCCATTATCATTGCTCATTATTTGATTTTTGTGTATTTGTTATGAGAACAGATGCATTTAATCTTCCCTATCGAATCAGATGAATCAAAAAACTGTCAAGACGAGATAAAATTACAAGATTTTGTGGTTTTATTCACATATACAGTACAAACATTCACTTTTTATTTGTCACTGAAGTGCAATGTACAGATCTTAGCAGCAATTCTTCATATACTTTAATTTACATCATACACACACTTTAGGATCTCTCACATCTTTGTCAACATCTTTTATACATATGTACACTCATAGATACAATATTGCCATTCAGACATGCCTTATAGTTATTATCTCAAAATAAATCTGTTAATGTGTGAGAAAGCTGTTTGAGCAACACATGGTGACATGGTGTAATGCATGTTGACGGATGACGTCATGTCTGAAGTAACCTCTCTGTCCTGATGCACACAGACAGGATTTATGCAAAATTGGATCTGCTATGTTAGGGTGTAAACAAAGAATCAGACAATATGAGTTCCTGAAAACCTCCCATTGTTTTTTTTTTTTGTTTTTTTTTTTTTAAAAGAAGCTGCCCCGAGCCATGGCCTGAGCATCTACTGAACCCTGGACCCCCAGGAGCCCAAAAGTCCCAGGTTTACTGGGTATTAGCTGCTTTTAGTGATCTGACAAATTGCAGCTGTGTTTACCTCATTAAATTCAATATCAGCTGCATTACGAATTGATGTTACCTTTATTATATTATTTTAATTTGTGTGTGTGTATATATATTCAATAAAATATATATTATATTATATATTATATTATAGCCAGTTGGCTTCTAGGTGTATGATAAAAGCTGCTAATGCGCATGTGGTCAGGGGTCAGTGGATACATCTTACACAGCTGTATTCTTCTTATGAATAATATGTAGACAATAATAAGACATAAAAAACTGAGATAGTGAAATGTTTTTTAGCAGTGTCATCTTTGACCTGCCATACCTGCTCAGTGTGGGGGGAAACTGCCTCTGCTACCTTCAAAAAAAAAAAAATTTATAGGCCCTATTTTTCTCCTCAGTCAGCTTCTTACCATGAGTAATGAGGCCCGTAAAGATGCAATATTTTCTACCAAAGTTGGAACAGTTTCGGTTTTTCCACAGAATCATTCCTCTGTAGTTTAACTGTGGGGCTCCAGTTTTTAAATGGTGACTTGGCAAGATTTGAATCAGACTCTGAAGACAGTCAAATCTGATCAAACCACACCTTTTGACCATTAACTCCTAAAAAAGAATATTTTTTTGATGCTATAGAGAAATATGAAAAATTTGAAGTCTAATTTTCTGGGGCTTTAAAAATTACTTTTACAGCTGTGAGCAATACTGATTGGCCAGAAAAAAAGAAGAAACCCAGATGAAGTTAGTTCTCAGTTCCAGTGTGAATCTTCTGTAAAATCATCTTCCTCACTAGCTGATCTCCAGAGAAAGACTCATTCTGCAGAGCTCCAGTTCAGTCTGTCTGTGACTGGCTGTCCTCACTGGAGCTCATAATGCTCCCACACAGCACCACTAGATGTCACTCTCACTACTCAGATTTTTACCTCTGACTGAGCCGGGCTGGTGGCAGTTTCTAAAAGGCTTAAAGAGAATATAAGTGACAGAACAACACAGTCATGGGCATAATAAAATAAACATTTAGCTGCATCTCACACACACAGACACACAGGGCGTATGACATTATCATCAAATATGAAAAGACATAAAAATAGTGAAAGGTACAAATTTACATGGTAGTCATCAGGGATCTCTAGTCATCTTGCATTGTTAATCTTTAACTCCTACGTGACGGCTTCAGCTGAAAATGGTGTCTAAAAATAAAAATCCCTCAAGTGGACCGCAGAGTCAACAGACAGAGGAGCTAAACTCTCTACCACCTCTGCTATTATCTGTTCAGGGCGGTCACGACACCAGAAGGCAGCACAAGTCGATGAGGTCAACAAGGCCTCACTAATGAGTCAGGGATGAAGTTTGCTCTTATTGGTGACGAAAAGCTTTTATTCAGATTTAGGAAAAAGCTGAGCTCACAGGAAGGAAAGGTAAATGTAGTATGAAAAAGGGAAAAACAGGAAAATACTCCCCCTCCTCCATCATCATCTCCACTTGTACTTAAGCAAGCTGTAATAACCGCGTTTATGTACCTCACTATGATTCTTCTCCTTCTTTCTACCCAGTGGGGTGAGGAGAGGAGGGAAAAAAGAGGGTGTATTAACCTGTCTTCATGTCGTGGTGAACTCCGCCGTGCTTGAAAGGCAGGAGGGTGGGGAGGCGGTGGGGTGGGGGCAAGCAAGGAGGGGAGAGTGACAAAGAGGAGGTGAGGGAAATAGGTGGAGGAAGGGAGAAAATGGAAAGAGGGCAAAGGAGGGAGAGAAGGAGACAAAAGGAGGGGGACATCATGAGTCAAAGGGTGAGTCAGAGAAGGAGGACAAAGATAGAAATGAGAAAGCTGAAGGTGAGGAGGGTTAGTCGGAGGCAATGGTCTGTCCCTCTCTTTTTCTCAGTCACTCTCTCTTCCCCTCCTCTCCCTCTATCAGCCGTCACCCTGACAGGGCCGGTAATTGGACGTGGACCTCTCTTTCTCTCTCTCTTTTTCTCTTTCTCTGTCTTCGCTCTCCCCCGTGGCTCTGCTCCTCAGCGGGATCCTTGGGGCCCGGAAATAGCTGATGACAAGATAGCGGCTGCCTTTCATTCTGCTCAAGGTTACCCCACCCTTCCCTGACAGCCAAAGAGGGGGGTACACACCTAATGTGTGTTTGCTTAAATGTGAGTGTTTGTGGGTATAAAGAAGTCCATCTTTTTGTCCCTTTTCTTTTCAGCCCGTTCAGCTGACCTTCCTCTTGATGTTCCTGTAGTGAGTGGGTGACGGCCCTGATAGCCTTGAATTTTTGAGGTTACACAAGAAAACTTCCAGGTATGAAGGTGTGAAGCAGGGTGTTGTTGAAGAACATGGAGTCATTTTACTCTAAAAAAATAAAGGTTAAACAAACACTCCCTCACACACACACACACACACACACACTTGTCCTCAGACCGACAGTAGGAATTGTTCCTGCTCAGGTGGTTTCTTCACCCAGGTACCGAGGCCCGTTTCCTGCAGAGATTTGAACCATTGCTGCTTCACTGTCTGATAAGAACGCACCGCCATCTTGGCCTCACCGTACATGAGCTGGCGGTCCGTTGAGGCGGACACGTGGATCCCAAGCTGACAATGGCGAAGGAGAAAGAGAGAAACTGGAAGTCAGATAAAAACGTCATACACAGACATGAAGATATGGAGGGGAAACAAAGACAGGAATAAAGCCGGGGCACAGAGGCTAAAGGTTTCATGGGAGGAGGGGGGCACAAGCAAAACAAAACGAATGAGCCGGCACAAATGCATTTGGGTGGGGTTGGGAGGTGGTGGTGTAGTGGTGGTGGGGGCTTCAACAGCTGTGTAATCTCCCCATTTAAATTTCACAAGCAATTGAACATTCTGTGCTTTTTGTGCATTCCTATTGTCGCGAGGGGAAACAATGAAGATCATGGAGGAGACAAGTGGGGAGAGAGAGAGAGAGAGCTAAAGTTTCTTTTGGAGATTAGTGTGACTGCTCTTGCGTGGCCCTTATATACGGCGCGGAGGGAGCACTTAAGGTGGGGGCCTCCTCCAGTACTTCTCCAAATAATTATGGTTTCATAGTCATTATGCTTTAACGGCCGCCATTTGGCGATGCAGGCAGTGTCTGTTACGTAAAGTTTCTGAATGGAAATGAAAGTGCAGCGGGTCTGTGTGCTGCTGTTAAAGATCTGAGATAAGCCATACAGACGTTACAGATGTTGCTGGGCCACAAATTTATCAACGGCAAAGAGTTCTTTACAGAGGCTTCACCTTCACATGCTCTGTGACTGATTTTAATGCACATGTTAATGTTTCTGTAGTGCTGCAGGTGTGTGTGTGTGATTCCTGATGTAATGGTTTGCATATTGTTTTTGACAATGACTGAGTAATGCCTCTTGGTTTCCAGCAGGGGAGTGACAGTCAGTACAAGTACAGCAGAGCAGTGATTCATGTAAGAATGTGGTTATTGTTATAACTCATACTGACTCAAAGGTACATCATAATATTTTCCAGAGACTAAAAAACACTGTGAGTCAGTGTTATGATTAACATTTAAAGGTTTATGTATTTTTAAATGGCTAAACATGACCAATGTTATGTATTTTGTTCAGTTGTTTACTTACATTATCTCAGGTGTTTCCAAGTTATACTATTTTCCTCTTAATTGGGACCATCATTTAAAAAATGATGAATCGAAGACTTGAAACTAGAGACTGAGACCATAAACTCATTAGGAAAACATTTACTGAGCTAATAAATCAAGGGAGAAGTAGGGACATTTTCCCATAGACTTCAATACAATCTGACTTCTTTAACAACCAGTGGAGTCGCCCCCTGATGGTCATTAGAGAGAATGAAGGTTTAAGGCTCTTCAGCACTGGCTTCACTTTTCCACTTTAATATATAGTCTAGTACAAACAAACCCCATGTTTATGATACACTTTTTTTCTTGGTTGTTTTTAACAATATGTTTTAACCAGATTAAGATATTACTCATCAGATGTCTGGAACTTAAATGATCAAACAAGCAACAACCGACGGCAATGATGAGTTCAGGCTCTGTGTCCATCGAACAGTGCTGGAGAAACATTGATTTTTAACATGAAACTGAACTTTATTAGTGTTTTTCTGTATTTAATCAGTGGGAGTGTTTGTTTAGGAGAGTAAAATGCCTCTGTGAAAAATTCGGCTCCCAGCTAAAACCTCGTACACATTTGGATCATAAGTTGTCAGAGGAATGAGCTGAGCAAACGTTAGCATCAGTTCATATGATGATATGAGGTGAGCGGTACAGAGCTGCCACGCCCATGTTACTTTCTGTACTTACTTTACATCTCCGTTCTTTGTAAGTGTCCTAAAACTTCTCATCAGTGGAACGTAGGTCAATTTAACAATGCGTTATGACCCTTAGTTTAGGACAAGTCTGATGTTATAAACTAAAATTGTCACCTCGTGTCAAGAAAACATTGTTAAAAAAAGAGTACAGTGGATACGTTACAATACCCATGAGCTTTAGTTGTCATAAACATGGAAAAACCAGTTAGAGGCGAACATCAGAGCTGTAGTAACTGCAGCTTCAAGTTAGGAACAAAACACAATTATAGTTTAATTTAAAATTGTCTAAAATTGGACCCTGGATCTTGAAATGATTTTCTTCAAATTGCTAAATTTTTAACAGGTTTCTTAACCCTCTTGATCTTAAGCTCATGATTGGATGTTTCTCAGTAAAATGTTCAGTGCCTGAGTTTTATCTGACCACCCTCTGTGGGGTTTTTGTGCAGTCTTGTACCTTTTTACCAGTGGCTCATTTTTTCACTGATGACTCAGATGAGTGTTTCATGCTCATCTACATTTTGAAAATGCCCCAACTGCCAATGACCACACTGTATTTGTATTTTACATCTGTCTCAAATACACTTCTGCCATGATCCAGAAGTATTGCTCTCTAGTACCCTGTTTCCCTGCTGCTGAACTGAAATCAGTCCATTCTGCTCTTGTCTTCTCTGAGTGTCTGCACTCACCTTGCGGTAGAGCCTGCTCCAGCGGGTGAACAGGGCGTGCTTGCAGAGACGCGACAGTGTCCCTGAGTCCCATCTCCGTCCAGTGGCAGTGTTGACCACCTCCAGCTGTGTGTCGCCCAGCGTCCAGTTGACGCTCACGCACGAGGCCTTTCCCGGCTGTTGGTACTCAGCACTGCTCAGCCCTGCAGGGAAGACAACACGGCAGAGAAAATTACCATGGATGTTTACAGTCAAGATTTTCCTCCACAGGTGGTCACATTCAGAACATTTGATGAAAGGTACTTGTAAGTATTGGAGTGAAAATTTGAAACAAATTTTTTTTCCTGTCAAACCCCCACTTTGCTGGTTTGTTTAAACTTCCTCCATCCTCCCCTCACCCTCTTCCTTAAGGGCTAATGGCTGACATAAAGTTTTGCAAAACTGCAAAAAGCCAAGTCAACCCAGGCCTGAAACTGCATGGCTGTTAATACGAAGCTTTGATACACCCTCAGAGATGGAGGGAGCAACAGGAAGGCAATGTGTTCCTGCTGTTGTGTGAGTCTTGTCTGCTTTTGTGTCCCCGAGGTTAACAGTGTTTGAGTGTTTCCACCTATGTACACTGTAAATATTATCTCCAGTCACAAAGATCAACCCTCCTCTACACTGCACTGTCTGCCACTCTGTCCTGCCCTCTCTGCCTTTCTCTCTAAAACAATTAGCCTCACAAAACACACAAAACCACGAGTGGAGGAAAGAGAGACAGAGACAGAGGGAAAGTGGAGGTGAGTGGCTGTCGCATCAGGCACCATGTAGAGAATTAGCTGTCTGCGGTCGAAACATGGGTGTTGGCAGAGGTGCCGGGCCTGTGGAGGCAACGCAGCTGACAGCAGGGTGGGAAATGAAATGAACGAGGGCTCGGGGCAAAAATGTCCTTGAGTGGCCACCCCAGGTGTTTCATGGGAGCCAGTTTCCCAGTGTATTCTGGGTAGGTGAAATAGAGAAGTTTTGAGGTTTGGAAAACACTCGACTGTACAGCCTGAAGCAGGAGAAAATGTAGAGCCACATACTGATCTGGAAACAGGTCTTCCAGAAGTTTCCTGCAGTGGTGCAGAGGCTTACAGTTTTATCTTATTTCATTTCACATTTATTTTTACAGGAAATATACAGATTGATTAATATCACTGTGTGTGTTAACTGTGAGTGTTAGTCAGATTCACTGCTACAAATGAAAGGAATAGTTTGACATTTGGAAAAAGAAGCTTATTCACTTTGTTGCTGAGAGTTAGATGGGATTGATACAGGTTTGATTAAGGGTTGCTACCAGGGTTATTTTTTAATACTGATTAAACTGCAGATCATTTTCCCTTCTTTGTCATGTACAGAAAGCATGAAGCTGTGAATATAGCAGTCAGATAGCTACACTTAGCTTGAAGACTTGAAGACCTCTAACGCTCAACACATTAAATTGTTTCTTTTTTCATTCTACATTATGCAAAGTGTTGGTAGAAAGATAAGAGCATGACAACTTCCTAATCACTTGTGGTTACTGGCACTACCAACCAATCTGCTGCCATCCTGCCAGCTGTTGGCTGTGACTTCTTTAGTTCTTTTCAGTAACTGGGAGAAATAGTCATGATCTCTCTGTCTTGGCTTTAATGCACAGAAGCTGATGAGCATGTGTTTCACAAGTCGGTTGCTCACATCAAACTCTTTTTTTTGTGTGTCATTTATGATGATAGTAATATCAATAAAATTAGAAAAAAACAGATCTCCTGAATTCCCAACCTCTTCTCTAAACCATTGGAAACCATTCAGCTGTCAAACATGTCAACATGTCAAAGTGTACTTGGGAAAGATACTGAACCCCAGTATCTTTCGTGGTTGTGTGTGGTAGTATAATGTATGATTGTGTGTGTGAAATGGTGCATGTGGCTTATAATATAAAAAACTTTGAGTGACCAAAAAGACGAGAAAAGTGCTGTATAAAGTACAGTCCACATAAGAAGAGCAGCAAACCTAGCTGCGTCGCCATGTTACTGGAAATGCAGTCATGGCTAGGTTAGGCTTAGGAAAAGATTGTGATTTGGCATGTCCTCAACATTAGATGATCTTTGTTGTCATGGTTACAATAATAATTAGGTGGTTAAGTTTGTGGATCTGCTACTTTCACATGGGAATTGAACACTGTGTTTTGTGTCCCTGTGTTTTGTTGACACCACCCTACTGCTGATGTGGAGTTTGTCGCTCTATAAACTACGTCACTGCACTTTTCCCTTTGCTCCCATCATTATCACTACAACCACTAGATGTCGCCTAGCAACAAAACCTAAGAATGAGCTCATAATAACCTCTTGACAGACGACGCATGGGCTCATTTTTCAAATGACGGTCTCTGAATTTCATGTTACACTGTGTTTGTGTGCAGTTATTCACTAAAAATACTACAGAGGAAGAAATGTTGGGTGCAATACACAGACACCGACAGACAGACGTCTGATATAGCACCTATGCTAACAAAATGTGACAGCTAAGTGCTACTGAACATTAAATCCACTCTGAGTGTATAAAACTGTCGTCAGGAAGGAGTCGCTGTCTTGGATCTCACCTTGACTTCCAACCCAGTTATTTATTATATCAGGTAGCTTCATAGAAGATCAGCAGACAGATTCTCTGCGACGGGTGAACTACAGTTGCCTCTGATCTCACCGCCTGACAGACAGCTTGTTATAGTACAATACCTGATGTACAATACCACAATACATGCCTTCAGATCATCTCCCCCCTTGCCACACTCATTTTCCTTACCGCACTCTTCCATTCACCAATCTCAGCTCTTCTTTTCTGTAGCTCCTTGGAGCTGGAATGAATTGCCTGCCACAGGAACAATCCTCCAAGTCTCTTATTACCCATCTCTTCTCTCTTGTGCAGACGCACCTCTTTGAACAAAAGACTCTCCCATCCATCCTGTCTTTTTCCTTTCTCTCACTCCATTCATGGCTCATTTCATCCCTTCAATGGACTCGACTCCTGTGTTTCTGTAATAGCCAATTTGATTTTTCCCTCATTGAAACTTGATCAATTTCTCTTCTAGGAAGTGTTTTGCAGACATGAAAGAGGCAGAATTAGAGCATTTTGGTTATGGGATTCATGGCTGTACAGTACACATATCTGAGGCTTTTGTAGAGCCACGGTGCAGCATAACCTGTGTGTCTATTTGTACCCATTGCATCTATCCTGCAATACTGTAGTGCTGCAGGGTTTTCAAAAGGTTTTTGTGAGGATGGAGCAGCAGAGGGAGGAACAGTGTAGCAACAGGTGTGTGAAAACACATCCTCAATGTCTAGGTCAAGGGCAGTAACCCATTTATGAGGGAAGCAGGGGCGTGACTGAAAGGTTGCTGGCTCAAATTCCTGAAGCACTTGGTGTTCACCTTCAGCAGCAATTTACCCCCAACTGCTTCAAGCAACAGTAATACATGCAACAAATACAACATATTTGGAGTGGTGTGGTTTGGGGTTCGAACAACAGGCCTGGGTTCTTTCTGTGTGGAGTTTGCGTGTTCTCCCTGGACCTGTGGATGATTGTCTCTGTGTCTTGGCTCTGTAAGAGGTGTACCCCACCTTCGTCCAGTGTCAGCTGGGATTGGCTCCATTCATCCATGCATGATGGATGGATGGATGGAACCAGTGGGTAGATTGATGGCTAGTATGTAAAACATATAAAGAACACATATCACACTGTCATAATATTGCTACAGTATTTTACACTACTTTATATAGTTATTATATTTCACCATATCATTTTACACTGACAGTCTATCATATACATTATTATAAATAAATTATATTCAGGTTATATAAGTAATTTCGACTATACTTCCTTTTTCACCCTCTCCTCGTGCCACCATGCCATACTCTCTACTCCATAAACTACCCAGGACCCTAAAACACATATACATATGATCACCCCTAATACAAACATTGAAACAGCGCACACACACACACACATGTCTCCTTCTTGTCATGTCTGCTTTTGTTATGTTGAATATGGATATAAACAAAGAAAATTAAAAAAACCAAAACAAATTAGAGCTGCTTTCTTTCCAGCAGCTCTCCTAGACTGTCCTGGAAAGCCAATGGATACCTCAACGATTCACTCACTCTCTAACACATGCCTTACTTGAATGCTCTGTTCTAGTAACATGTTATAGTGATGTGATTACTTTTTCAGTAATGAGTAGTGTGAGGGATTAACATTACAGTTGCTAATCCAATGGCAGCAGAGTGTAGCTGTAAACAAGCATTTGTACTCAGCCAACCACAAAACTCCAACAGTGGTGAGCGGCCATTATTAATGTTCCCTTTATCTACCGTTGTTTCTGAGTCCTCTTATCCTGAAAACAACAAAGCCTTGCCACACTTTCTGTTCACGCTGTGCTAAAAGCGAACAGCAGGACAAGCGCGAAGGACAAGTCAGCCCATCGATGTGTTTGGCCCTCGGGGTTCAGGTGGAGCTGCTTTGGCTGGGTGCGATAAGACAGGGCCCTGCGATCCCTGGGAATTTCCTCTAGGGGTGTTGCTTTTAAATAACCCTGGACACACAATAGCCGGGGAGCTCATCAGAGCCAATGAAAGGACAGCGGAGGAGATGAGAGGAAGGTGGGGGATTTGCACACAGACATCTGAATGCAACCAAAGCTCTCTCTCCCTCTCTCTCTCTCTTTCCTTATTCCCTTCTCACCTTGTTGTCTCCCTCTCTTCCCCTCAGTCTGTCTCTCTCTCGCTCTGTCCGAGCACCCTTCAGATTGAATGGCTAAGGGCTGTGATTACATTGATTTGGTGTAGGGCCATCTCCACTGTCTGTCCATCGTCCTTGCTCTCCTCCCCTTCTTTCACCCTCCTGCTTGTCAATAGACTGTTGCTACTCAAGGTGCTGCAGGTGCAATGATCTGACAGTTTGGGACACACTTATAAAAAAAAAAACACAAACACTGTCGGAAGGAGAGGGCAGAGCATTTGCGAGAGACATGGTGGGCTACTTCCGTTTTGAGTTGAGAGGATATGTGAGGGTAAAGTCCACATCTATACCATTGGTCAATACAAAGAAACACACAGGACACTCTGCAGCATCGCTCTTCGTTTAGCAGGTGTGTCAAATAACAATATGTGTACTTACTGCAAGCTTTATTATAGTTATGAGTGAATAACTTAATATTATAACAAACTATGAATGATGAACAACTAGATCATACCTGACCACAATTCTCCAAATATTAACTGGAGCTTGTAATATCAAGACCAGATCAAAACCTCTATTCCAGACAAGTCAGATGACTCCATTCAAAGAGCCATTGAACAAATCATGAGAAATGCTCGCTGAAGCTGCGGTCGGGAGCCTCGATGATGAATTCATCCCAGCTATCATCACCAGAGGACAATTCAGCACAATTATCAATCTTGATGAGGATAGGCCTCACAAAATATTCATCCTCATGGCAACCAATTACCCGGAGCAGAGCCCTGCAATGCACACTTTCTGTGCCCTTCAAGAAGTATACTTGAAACCTGACAAAAATGTGGTACTAGATGTAGATTTATCCACTGTGCTCATTTGACATGGTATAATGTGTTTCCTTGTATGTGACTGTCACAGTCTTTGTTCTTATCAATGATCCCCCAGCAACAAAATGTGCCCTACATCGCTGTGCATCTCTGTCACTCTGCTCACTGTGACTGGCCTAGATCTGAAGTGATGGCTGATGCAGTTTCTACAAGTTGGGTGTCAGTCAGATCCTCTTCCAGCATTCATCCTCACTACAAACGAAAGCCTGAGGTCTCAGTGGAGCCCTGCAAGCAGACATGCCAGACAACTTCTTAGCTGTTGCTTGTCTGGCTGGCACAATGCAAGTGTAGAGAAGCAGGGATGCGTGGGTTTGTTAAGATTGTGTGGGTGTATGTGTGTTACATGTGTGATGGTTGTGATTCATTTGGGCTAAAAATGTCTGAAAATAGATTGTGTATACATATGGCCTTGGATCTCTACATGGGATGTCCCCTTCTGAAGACACCACACAGACAGGCCTGTTGCTGTTTAAAGGCAGCACAGTATGTAGTTTAGGTTGCAGAAACACAAGAGAATCAAGAAACATTCATTAGACCACTTGAAAACAATAAAATAGTCTATACAGGTTAATCAACTTCCTATGAATTTAATTCCAGGCTTTGTTTGTGTGTTTCCACCACACAAACTGTTAAATAAATAACACAGCTCCTTGTTTTTCTGCAACTCAGCATTGCAAAAATTAAAGGCCCATACAGTCTAAAGGTAGACCTCCATGTCTTCTTTGATTATAAAGCAGGTCTAGGTTCTATATCAATCCTGTGAAAGTATCAAAGGTCTCAGTCACAGAGAAATGCTCACAGCCTGTTTTCAGAAACGGAGCCTTAAAACCAGCTGTCAGGACTTCTGTAACTTTGTGATGTCACAAAAAAGCCATCACTCATGATCACTCGTCACTGCCCTCCGCCAAGCCCCCAAGCCCAGCCCACCCCGAGCCATCATCCAAACTTGCAGGATTTGCATTTACCTGAAATCTGTCAGCCAATCAGAAGAGAGACCCAGCCCCTTGCTTCTGATTGGCTGACAAGCCTGTTGTAACCAGAGCTCCAGAGAGAAGAGGAGATGTAAAACTACACTAAGATGGTTTTTGGTTCTTAACACCACAAACATGATAATTGTTTTTATAATAACAATGGATTATGCCTATGATTATAAAGAAAGAACTAATTTGACTAACCGGAATAGCTGTTTTAACAAGGTTAATGTTGTTGATGTTTCAGCCGAACACTTTAACTTTCTGTGAAATAGCTGCTTGTGGGAGTTTATGATTTATATTTGATGATTTTATAATTTTATCTCTCACTGAGTAGCCCAGTATTGTATTGTAAAAATACAAACATGACAGTACAAAGTTCAGTGATATGAAATAATTGTTCAAGTCAAATACTGTCACTTTTGAGATAAAGCTAGTTTTGTACAACTTATCAAAAAAGTGGAGAAACAGGGATGGAGAAAAAATCATAACCTGTAGCACAACCTAATTCAGTTACTATGTCACCAAGCTTCCAGCACGAACTGTGGCTGCACTGCAAGGACTAAATTTTACTTTGTGGTGCGTAGACTTCCCTTTGCATCTTTGTATTGTGTAATGTAAATACATAACACTGAGGCATGTTTGACTGTTTGTGTCTGTGTCGTACCACTGAGCAGGGGCTGGTTGCGTCTGTATGTGGGGGGCAGTGGGCCAAGGCGTTCCTGCCGCTGATTCAGAACTCGGCCCAGATGACCCGTGTGGCGCAGGCTGCCGACAGTCACGCTGTGCAGGTACACCGGCTCCACAAAGTGGCTCAGCAATGCCCCCTGCAGGCCCAGGATGTTCCATCTTAAGGTGAGGGAGGAAAGACAGAGGAAGATGGGGAAAAGCAGTATGATGGTGAGATGTGGGAGAGGATGAAAAGGTGAGAAGGGAGAGAGAGGACGGGAAAAAAATCACATAAAGGGTGTTTATGAAAATATATTTATGTGAGGAAGAGAAATGAGCATTAAATGTGTGGATGAAAGAACGAAGGAGGGAAGGCAACAGTGTGTGAAGGGGGTAGGGGGTGAGAGAGAGGAAGGGAGGAAAAGAGCGACAGACAGATGTGAGAGCTTCAATAATAGGTAGAAACAATTTGATCATTATCTTGATGTGGGACGTGATGAACACACACACACAGACACACACACATGCACGGGTCCTCTTCTCCCACTTTCCCTGGTTCAGAGACACAAACCATCATCACCATCACCAACATCACTGCCAAAGGTCGTTACATCAGCATTCATTACATGGAATAACACATTACCATGTGTGCATTCATCAGTGCCGTTGAGGTTAATGCACTGCACAGGGCGACCGCCTCAGGGTTTGTTTAGGGAGATTCACGTGTGACACAAAATCAGTGCGGGGCTAATCCTGCCAGCCACACCGACGCCTGATACTGTAGCCAGCTGGTCATGAGCTGAAATCCCCTCTATTTAACCAGCAGATGCTAATTCGTGGATGGAAAATGATAATTACCATGTTTATTATCATTGCTGCTCTTCACAGAGAGAAAGCCTGCTGTGTACCTGAGCCGTGTGCTCTCCGCTACGTTGGACTAATGAACTTATGCGAGGCACAATCAGACACTTGACATTATGCTACTAATTTTTACATCACTTTTCTTTTTGTTCATCAGTGTCTCTTTATCTGCTTGTTTTTTTCTTCATAATCACTCATTGCAGCTTCTTCAGTCAATGAATATCAACGGCTTTCTGGGAATCACACAACCTGCTCAGGAATCAGCGTCCGCCCACATACGCTTTACCTGCAATCTGTCAGCAAGATCTGTCCTTCCTTCTCAAACAGAGAGGAGGAGCTTTGTTCAAAAACAGCACACACACACACATTCACACATACACAACCTCAGTGCACCACCAAAACAGAAATAGTTTAGCCTGAAATATTAATTTACCCAGAAAGCGACACTGTGAATCAGAAACATCTTCTAATCTCATGCAAGAAAAGAGCCATCTGGCTTAGGTGTGTGAATTTAAAGAGAGGAGGGGGGCGGGGGGCTCTCTCTCTCTCTCTCTCAACATCTATCCTTTCTTCTCTCCCCCGGTAAACGCCGACCATTAAAGTAATGTGTTCATCTGCATAAAACTCCAGTGGAAGGGAGAACATCATCGTTATATATGAAAGCCATTTAGGCCCCTCAATTAAATCCAGCTGTCGACTTCAAATCTAATATTAGCAAAGGAGCTGTGTAGGGCCCGGCTAAGAAAACAAAATGGTGATCATTGTGATCATCAGGTGAAGCAATGATGGGGTGAGACATCAGCTATTATCAGAAATGTTTATGATGAGAGCAAAGATCCTAAAATCCCCTGTGGTCAAAGCTGAACTAACCATAATAAAGTGCAGGAACTAGAGGAAGTGGGGAAATAAAAAAGTAATGGGAGGTTGCAAAATGAGTGTGACAGAGGACAAAAAGAGTATCCAGGGGATCACTTTAAAATTGCAGTGGTGTGTGTGTGTGTGTGTTTGTCCGAGAGTCTGCCGTCCTAAGCTCCTCTCAGTTCCACCCTCCACCCTGACCTTGATAAACTGGCCCTTGGTGACCCACTCACTTTAACGACGGCCACCGATCATTTACAGTGATATAAAAAAAAGAAACGGAGAGAGGAGGCTGTGGAGCAAAGAGAGTGCGTCTGCCGTCTGGTCTGGTGGGATGGAGGGGGGGAGGATGGTGGGAGGGAAGAAAAGCAGGGTGTCCCTTCTCCTTCCCCCGTCACTCTATTTTTTTGTAAAGTAATTGCTTTCACCCCCGTTGGTGACCTGGGTAGATTTAATCACACCATCTCCAGCCCTGGCCAACTGAATCAAATTGGTCAAATTAACAGCAGCTCCACAGGAGAAGGGTTCACCTCTCTCTCTCTCTTACTCTCTGTCTCTCACCTCCTCTCTCTCTCTGTTTGTGTTTGTGCCAGTCCTTTCACACACACAGACACACACAACAGTGGCTCAGCTGTGGTCCTGTATGGCTCAGTTGGCACAGTGTAGCACTTACTATGGTGAATTCATGGGTTCAGTTCCTGTTGAGGTTCAGTTATGAGAGACTGAGACTGTATTCAAAAGTGACTTCAGGTGTGTTAGTAAATATGAGGGTGTAAGGGAAGAAGACGACCAGTAACTCAACCAGTCCAATCATACAGGCCGTTTGGTGTAGATGCACCATTATGACCAACATTATATGATCTTCATTGCCAGGGACACTATGATAACAGGCATGGCCTGGTTAGGTTCAGGAAAAGATAGTGATTTGGGTTAAAATAACTGCTTCCTTAACATTAGATGATTTATGTTGTCATGGTTACAATAATAATAACTTTGTGGAGCGGTCATGGATAACAGGAACAACTCTGTGTTTAAGAAAGTGCTACTTTCATATTCCTGATTTTTGTTGATCCATCCATCCTCCACAACCTCCTGATGTGGACTTTGTCGCTCTATAAACTACATCACCACACTTTTCCCTTTGCTCCTGTCATAACCAGATGAAAATGAGCAGCAAATTCAGGTGTAGATTCATACTTTCTACTGTTGTATTGTGTTGTTATGTTTTGATATGAACAAGCAATCACGACTTAAGAGTCGTGTGTGTTTACAATTTCTGCTTGTGGTGTGCCATATTTTGTTATAGAGTATCTTTGGTCGGACCAGTAGCTTGGCTGGCTTAGCAGACCTCTCTGTGTAGCTGACATGACTGAGTCAGTTCACTGACTGTAGGACTTTTCTCTAATTCTGGCTGCACTGACCCTTCGACCCTTTTCTATTACCCTCTAACAGTTTGTTAGTCTGGCTTGTTTTGAAGCAACCTTGGTTTAGCTGATCTGTCACACCACTGTATAAAGGACTGAATTCATTGCATAGCTTCTCCAAATGTGCATCTCTGAGGATCGCGGTCCCTGCAGAAGCAGATGTTCTGCAGCTGGACAAAGAACAAACTGCATCATTTGGTGCGGTGTGAACAAACTTGTCAGTTATCACTGTTATGTATTAGTATGCCTAACCATTTTACATTCACAACATTAAGTTACACTAATGATTAATTATGCAGTGAGTAAATATAATTATGCATATGTATCCCATTGTCTGTAAAGATAATCTAATATTTTCACTGTTCACAAGTGAAGACAACATGAAAACAGTGCTTTAGCTTGAAAACAATAAACGTTACCATTGTTGTTTCTTTCTCATGTCCCAAATTAATCCTCATGAAATATTACAGTCTATGTGAAAATGTAACTACATTTCAATGCACGTCATTTTTTAAATTGAGTTTTTGGGTCTACTAAAATGGCAGTATCAAAACCGTGTCCTTACATTTCGACATGCACGGCCTAAATAAATAAATAGACCAGTGGGATAATGGTTTTATGTCTTGTAGCTAGAAGAGAGTCAGCCCTGCAGATCTGAGATTAAAACAATCATGTGATTAATACACTTGTTCATTAGAAGGGGATTACACGTTCAAGTCACATATGGGAAATCAATAGTCATCACCAGGACTACAAAAGATTTCACATATAACATATCTCACAGGAAGGCACACACACACACACACACGCACAAATACATGCACACACACACACACACACGAACACACACACACACACAAACGCATGCATGCATGCACACACACACGTACACACACACACACACACACACACACACAGATGTGTAAAGGTAAATATCAGACAAACCTCTACCTGGCTCATGAAGCACATTTTAAAAAGCTTTATTTAAACAGGGATCACTCTTTCTCATAAGGGAGCTAATCTCCTAATAAAGTTAATTCGTCATCAATCCTTTCACCTTCCTCTTCACCTGTAGAGTCAGACACTGCCTGAGTAAAAGGATGTTTATCATGGTCTGTTTGGAGTTTCTGTTAGAGCAGGGTTGTTTCTACATTCACAATAACACCACAGCAAACCAAGCAACAATAGTTACAATGGAAAAATTCTTTTTTTTTGACAATGATGTTTTTCAGGATTTGAGGAGTTCAGGCTATCCTTGGTAAATACTGTACCATAAGATCATATGTGGAGCCCTAATTTAAAGGGTGTCTGTAAAATACCACTGTTAATAAACTATGTTCATTCATAGTGACAGTGAAATGTTAGGACTAGTTTTTTTACTCACAGTGGCTCTAATATGCTGTGGTAAAAAAAAAATAAAGAAACATTAACAAAAAAGTCCAATAATACAATGGTACAATATCAAACACAAGATGTTGGCAGCGCTGCTCCTGAAAAAACACAGATTATATTTCCTGTTTGAACTCCCCAGGAGACTCTTTCAGGTATAAATCAGTTTGGAAGATGCTCAGAGTGGCAGAAGCTTCTGTCCAATTTAGTTTTGAGAAAAATCGACAAGTGAAATGAGGCAGAATATAAAGGTTTTGATCTCAACAACAACAACAACACAAAAGCACCCAAGAACGTGAGGGAGGGCCAAACCCAGACTCATCATCTCACAGCACTGACCTGGTGAGCTTGTCTGTGCAGGACATGGTGATGAGCTGCTCGCCCTGTAAGACGCCGTCCCACGTCTGGACAGGCCCCCGACATCGCACCAGCACCGTTCCTTCGCCTGACTCGATCTTGGTCCGCAGGTGGTTACGGTGCTTCCTCATGAGGTGTCTGCTGCTGTGTACTGCCAACACAACAACACAATCACAACCAACTTTTATTGCCATTGCTTATCCCACACCATTGTTGGATACACTGTCATTTCTAAATATCACAATGCTCTTTCACATGTACATTAATGATCAAATTACCTTAAAATAGCTCAGCTACACTAAAGTGAAGACCTTTTTCTTCCACTATGTTATACAGTTATATACAGAGAATTAAATGTATTATTCTGGGATTGTTGACGGCCTCATTGTTATTGAAGCATGGCATTTGACTGGGTTGTTGCTGTATGTGTGGATCAGTCTGTGGTTTGGGAGGGAGAAGGAAACATCCCATGGATGGATGCACTTTGGGTCGTCCATATTTTAGGCGCGATATGATGCAGTATCGTATAATGAGCCGACACGACAACCCACTTGCTGTTAACAAGGTTAGCAAGAGCAAAAGCCCTTGATCCATTTAAAACTCTCCTTTCTTCGTCCTTCCTCTCCAGCTTTTCCTCTGTGGCTGTTGCTTCAGCTGATGACAGCAGCTAAAAATTAAGCCCCTGACTTCCAGCTCAGAAATATTTCAGGAAAAGGTACTAAGTAATTTTCTAATCTCCGAGAGCGTGCTGCAGAACATTTAAAAGGTTTAATGACCAAAAACGTCAAGTTCAAAGGCTTCTCTGATCTGACAGCATCGTCTTTTCTCCCTCTCTCTTTCCATCCCTACTGGTTTCATAAAATCCCACCAAGTACTGCACTGTATACATACTCACAGAGCTGAACAGCAGCTCAATCTGTGATGAAAGATGGGGAAATATATACATTCTACTCATGGAAACTGTCCAGATTACATTTCTGAACCCCCAAAAAATGCTGGGCAAACAGTTTAAATGAGTTCAAAGTTAGTAAAAACATTTAGCAAAAAATCAAGCAGACAGCAGCAGTCCTCTCTAACACCAAGGAAATGGAGCACATCACATTGAATCACTGCACTGGCTTCCTGCGTGTCAAAGAATATAGATTTTAAAATCCTTCTACTTGTCTATAAAGCACTGAATGGTCTTAGGCCCAAATACATCTGATCTACTTGTATGGTATGAAGCATCCAAACCCCTCAGGCCATCTGGGACAAATTTACTCAGTGTTCCCAGACTCAGAAACAAGCACCATGGAGCAGCTTTTAGTTTCCCTGTTTTTCACCTGTGGAACAAACATCATGTACAGGTGAGATCTACTGACACTGTCAGCTCATTTAAATCAGGGCTTAAAATGTTACTGTGTGCTGCACCTCATCAATAATTCCTTCTATTCTTTTAATCTTGTGTCATATTTGCATTTGCTTGTATTTAATGTCTTACCTGCACTTCTTACCTGTTTTTATTCAATCTTGATATGACTTATTTAAATATTTTGATTTATTCAAATATGTTTTTATTGCCCTTAAATGCTAGTTTAATGTCATTTTGATCTTGTATTCCCATGCCTCTGTAAAGCACTTTGAGTTTCCTTGTGTCTGAATACTGCTGTGTAAATAAACATGCCTTGCCTTCAGTGGGTAAGCAGTAAAATGTCATTGAGTCAGCACAGTGTGGCTGAAAGAGGCCGAAGAAGGAGTGTGACATGAAAAGGATGCCAGCTCCTTGACAGTGTTTGGGGGAAAAAGTATCTGCCAGAGGAAATGATCCCCTCTGTAAACCTGAGAGAAAGCGATGACAGAGAAAATGAGTGTGACTAAGGGAACAGAGAGGCCAGCCATCTTACGGTCAGTGGTGATTTCATATGGTGAGTTGAGTCTCCCGTCGCCACATGGTGAGGTGCTGATGTACATGTGGAAATGGATGTTGTCTCTCAACCTGTAGCCACACTCCTTGTGCTGCACAAATATCGACTCCTCCCAGTCCTCAGGGCTTTTACTTTGGTAGGGAAAAAGAGAAAAGGTAAAAAAAAGCAATGATAACAGGAAAGAGGGAGACTGATGAGAAAAGTTGGAACCATTCATCACAGCATAGAAAACAGATTTCCACTTTTCTTTCCCAGTGATGAAGTGAAGCAGATGGAGAGAGACGGACACCGGCCCTCTCTTTGACCACAGTCCATTCTCCTGCTGTCAGACCGAGTCCTGGACATTAGTCAGGCTGTCCAGTCTCAGACGAGTTTAACCTACTACAGGCTTTACATGCTTTACATGGAGTCACCTTAGAGGTCAACTAAATGATGGATAGATATAAAATATAATGGTTGAAGAAGAAAGAAAATAAGATGCTGTATTTCCCATTAAGAGACAAAATGATCCCATTAAAAAACAACTGAGACTAAATCACCACAAAAATCTTTAATGAAATTAAAATGACATGTTTTTATATCAGAAATAATATTAGAAAATTCCACTCAATGTCTTTCTTTGAATGGTTTCACTGCACATTTCTCTTCCTGTGCACCTGAATCATCTTCCTGCTGATTTTACACACGTACCATGAACACAGCACCAACTACAACTGTAGGTGCTCAAACAATAAGCAGTGATGGGAAATGAACATGATGGCAAAAACAGGGCATAATTGAAAAAAAACCAAAAACAAAACAACAACAACAAAAAAACAACCAAAAAACAGGTTGACATTTGAAATCAGGTCATTCTTATTTTCAGAAGACGGCCCCTAAAAAAAAAAAAAAAAAAATCACAAACCTGAAGACACACCTCAAGGTGCAGAAGTTGGTGTGACCAGACAGGTTAAATGAGGTTATATCACTTTTAAACTGTATTATGTATTAGCATCTCACAATTATGGAACATTTCTCCAGTGTTTGCAGATGTTGGCTGAATGTCCCTGAAACATCAATAGCCAATCCTGCTAAGTTGGCTAACCTTTGAAAGTACCAAAGGTCTCAGTCTCACAGCCTGTTTTTCAGAAACTGGGCCTTAAATCCAACCGTCAGGACTTCTGGACTTTGTGATGTCACAACAGAGCAGTCACTGCCCTCAGCCACGCCCCCCAAGCCCAGCCCCATCTTTCTCTGAGTGTTTACCTTAAATCTGCTATATTTCTTGATTAATGACCAAGCAGATCCGATTGGCTGATTAATGTGTTGATACCTGAGCTCCAGAGAGAAGCCAGAGGGAGGAGATGTGAAACTACAGTGAGATGTTTTCATAGTCAGTGTTTGGGTTTGTGTTTAGGTGCAGTGCGAATGCACAGCTTTCAATAGAAAAAAAAACTTTGTCTGTGGTTGAGTGTAAAGATGCAACTGTACTCAACGATGAGGATATTTCAACTCAAGTTAAAAACCTCGTATGTATCCCTAGGCTCAATGAACCTGAATGACCAGAGAGTAAGGACTGAGAGTGTTCAAAAGTGAAGAAGCTGAATAGAAAAGGAGTTCCTATGTTTTTTTAATACAAAATCAATCTCAGGAATTAGTGATGAAACAAAAGTTTCCAATGAGTGAGTGAGTATAAAAAAGTCTTCACCTTTCATTAACAATAAAATGAACACTTGCAATATGGCTAAGTAGGCAAAACATAATCTAACAAAACTGGGTCATTGCAGAAATTAGGCTTTTATCAGTCACACACATACACACACACACACACACACACACACACACACACACACACACACACACACACACACACACACACACACACACACACACAAGTTCATATAAAATATATTAAACTATGCATCACAATGCAAAGCATGACTGCATGCTTTACATAACCTCTTCTGTGTCTCCGATGTCCTTTCACTGAGTATAAATATGGCAGTTGTGGCATTTTGTTTGGTCATTTCATTATGAGTTATCTTCCCCCATTAGCCACTTTACTCAGCTGCAAAGTCTCTGTACCTGCCACCCAGCATTGTGCTAAGACAAAAAGTCAATGCTGTGTATGCAAATATGACATTCAACGATCTAGACTTCCAGCCACTAATCTGATGAATCAGCCTTGCTATCAAGTTCCTTGGGGGAGCTCAAAAACATAATATATGCCTGTGCACTGGAGGCAGTTAGGAGTCAAAACTCATCAAGACTGTCTCTTGACACTGGTAAAAACCTTTGGGCGAGTCTGTGTTCACCAGAGCAAACTGTACAGGTTGCAAAGGCACAAAAAGTAAATACATAAAAAAAAAAAAGTATTAAAAACAAATAGGCCACTGAGACCCTCCTGAACCAGTTCAGTGTGTGATAGTATGCTTAGTTAGCTGTATGGACATATGGCTTGTTGATTATTGAAAGGTCTGGCTGTTTCCATGAAGCTTATTATAGAGAGAACACTGTTTGGCACAGCGGCAGGAGGTCACAGCAAACACAATATTTAATGTTATTAGGCATACTGTAATGCATAATGTGATGTGGTGCATGCTAACATTGTTGGAGGCACCTTGGAAACTACATCGTATAATGACTGCAACAGTTTTGATCATATACACATGTAACTAACCTTTTCTGCTACTTCACACTTATACTTCACTACAACGGCAACTAATCAGAAAATAGCAATATATGTATTTTGTATGACCATAGACTGTTTATAAAAGTGAACTTCAACTCCAGGTCTGTAAAGTGAAGTCAATGCTGAAGAGCCTTAAACCTGTATTCTATTGACTGACTATCAGGGGGCGACTCCACTGGTTGTTAAAGAAGTCAGATTGTATTGAAGTCTATGTGAAAATGTCTCTACTTCGCACTTAATTTATTAGCTCAGTAAATGTTTTCCTAATGAGTTTAGTCTCTAGTTTCTAGTTTTCAATACTCCTCCAAATATGGTTTCTTCTGGTTTCAAAAAACCAAGATGGCCAACAGCCAATTTACAAACCAGAGGCTTCAAAACAGCAGCTCACAAACCAATGGGTGACGCCACGGTGGGCTGACAGTTTCTGAAGTCCTGACAGTTCATTTTAAACACAGTTTTTGACTACAGGCTGTATTCATTTGGTCCATGGCTTTCACTTTGATATTTTCAAAGTATGAACATAAATCTAGACCTGCTTCTTATTCGAGAAGGACATGGACATCTCACTTTCTACAATATGGGACCTTTAAACCACCACAATGCTGTGATGCAGTCAGAGTAAACAAACAAATATTTGTTTAAAAGTCCTGGCAAAAATGAGGCAGCCTCTTAGACTGCTTCTCCTGATCGTCATCTGGCTGTTTCAGGGAATTAAGAAGACGTCAGACCAGTAGAAAGTGGAAGATACATTGAAAGAGAAACCTATTACCTTAAGAAGAGCTCAAGTTGTGAGTAGAGGAAGCGTAGTAGGGCTCTGCGGGTCGTGACTTCAGCGTGACAGTCATTGACCACCTGGCCCTGGTCACTCAGATACTCCCCATTTATGCACTTGGTGCCCGTGGATAACGCCACCACCTGGGCGTGCCGCAGGTCCAGCCCTGTTGAGCAAAAACACACAGACAAATGCTTGCCTTACTGTGCTTCTCATACATTTCATTAACTAACCTGTTTCCTTAATCCAGGATCTTAACCCTCAGTGTTTAATAAATAATGCATGTCCTCTCTCACTTTTCTGCCTTTTGTCAGTATTATGAAACATGTCTAACTGCACACACAGATATCAGAGAGGAGGAAAATAGATGAAGATATCTTTGATTGTGGAAATTTAAATGAAACCAACGGTAAGGTGGACAAAGGTGAAACATCAGTCACTTCGTAAACCACACAGAGGCAGCCGGTAGAAGCCCGAGACATCTTCCATCTATCCAGTTTTTGTGTTGTATTATATTCTGAATGATGTGACTGGGGCAGAGGTGTCATATCTTGAATATTTTAGAAAATAGAGCTGCACTTGAGAAAAGGAACAGGGGTGGTCAGGGTGCCCCCACACTCTGCACCTGTGCAAATTGCTATCAGTTTTGACAATTTGCCCTGAGAAAGAAGGTAATATGCATTTAGCATATTTGTGCCAAGAGAAATGCTCTAACATTATTTTGTATAACACATTTTCTTGCCGCGGCAAATACATTTAGATTAGAAAAGAACATCCTGCACACTGCTCTTTGATCGAAAACTTCAGCTTTGCAGTTTTCATAGGTCATTCAAACATATGTGCTCATATGGACTGTTGGTATCTTGAGGTTCCACAGATAGCTCTAAAGTCTCTGAAATTTATTACAGCATGACGCCGGATGGGATCTCATCATTAAGCCCCTTTGGGGTATTGTTTATATATTAAATATAGTTCTATAAAAAATTACATCAGTGTTACCACCTCACTCAGGTAGAGTCACCTTTCAGTGCCCTGGGACCTCGATATTGGGATGTCACTTTTAAAATCATTTAAAAATGTACAGCTATTGGGTAATCTCTATCATTTGTCCTTATGAAGCTTTTATCTTCACTTAGTTTGGTGATGTAATGTTTTCCCAACATGGGAAAACCCACAGGGACATTTAATCATTTAGATTACATGCAAAGTGACACCTGGTGACATCTCTGATAAAATATTTTTTCCATATGAGATTGAGTAAAACAATTACCTTTAAATATATATTTGCATTTAGCATATCCTCACATTTGCTACATTGATTTGTAAGGATTTAATGGGGCCTGTGTATCCACTGATTGTATATTAGGATGTGCCAGGATATCTCTGAGATTATGCCCTCTTTGATATTAATGTTGGTTCTTTCAAATACATGGATATTACTGGACCTGACTTTTCAACGCATGTGAGACATTTGGATATGTGGATATCCTCATCTTTAGAGAAAAATCTAATTGAATTAAAGATATAATAATTGTGTCAGGAGACTCAAATAGAATAATGGATAAATAGACCTGAGATGATCACATCTCTCACAGTGGAAATTTCATTAGATCTAATTAGCATGTTGAGAGATTAGCATCTCTTCAGGGGCCCCACACATCACACCAACCAGGACTAGCTGGATCTAAGTAGTGAGGGTGGGTAGAGGCCCCTCTACTGATACACTGGGCTGACACACCACCCCTCTCATTCTGAAAGTTCACCTCACACTCAGCAGCACTCTGCAGTGGGCTGAAATAGCTTGTTTAGACCAGTGATTCCCAAACTTGGGGTGGGTCGCCTCCAAAATGTCCACAAATAAAACTAAGGGACCATGAGAAGTTTAATGGATGAGAAAAGAAGAAAATACATTATTCTGACACACAAATCAGTTATGATTTTCTGGACTTTTCTTGGATGTTTGCTTATTATATTATATAGAACATTATATTATATTGGATCATTTGAACAGTGAACTGTCTCTATGCTGGAACTGATAACAACCCAAAAAATCTGAAACATGGGAAGAAGCCCTGAGTAGACACTGTTTTTTGGAGAGGGTTTTATATTATATTTCATAAATTTATTTGCTTAATGTGAAATCTTTATTTGCAAAGCAGATAATTTCTGCAGATGTCAAGAAATGTAGTGCAGGAAAAACATACTGGAGCAGAAGTCTAAAGCAGCATACAAGTACCTCGATAAGTACCCTTGTCCCCCATGTGTGCCTCACAAAAGCATTGTATTGTTAATTACAAGTGTTGAACAATGTAATGTTAATATCAATGGTGTTGGCGAAATTAGGAGCCTCTAATGACACAGGTCCAGGTAATTCTGAGTTATGAAACCAATGCTGTGAGAGAGGTCACAGATCACAAGCCATCTCGTCCCATGTTGTTTTTTTCCTTTCTCAGTGAGGATTAAGGCCGGTGCAGGTCCATGTGAGAGCCAGGCTGACTGACAGAGAGACAGGGGTGGGGCTGTCTGGATCAGCACGTTAACGGCATGCCATTCCTTCTCCGGCTGCCACAAATCTCTCCCATCGCCTCTGAAAGTCAGGCTTCGTTGGCTCCTGGCAGACCTTCAGGCACCGCCGGCCCGGCACATGAGCTTTTATCAGCCTCGGCCCAGATGGCAGTGTGGCGGTAGAATCCTGACAATGGAAGGAGGGCAGGGGAGGAAAAGACTGAGGGAGGGAGGAGTGTGTGTGGTGTGTGTGCGGGCAGTTGAGGAAAAAAGAGCATATAGAGGAAGAAAGGGAAGTCTAAGTTTGTGTAGAACGATTCCAGGGGTTTCTACGGACACTAAGGAGTGAAACTTCAATAATATTTGTCTTGAAATATCAAATATAAATGTTTTTTCTTAAAACAAGTCATCAAGTCGATGGATGAAATTAGATAAATGCACTGCACTATTTGATTCATGTGTAACAGCATAAATCATTAGCAAACAGTTACTTATTTACATCTATTGCTGAGATGAGGCAACGTTAACACTAATTTGGAGTCACGTTTCTGACCATCTGATACATGTAAATTCAACATTCATACATGTTCCCTGCTGCAGCCAAACGCAACATGATGAGAGTGATGAGAATTAACCAAAACAATCAGCTGCAAGATGATAAAATGCTCAACACAGCTGAAGGGAACTGGTTGTGTGATGAGTAGCCATGGTTTCATCTCTACAAGTGACACCTTTGAGTAACACATAGTCATGCGACCAGTGGTCCAGACTGCTTTGTAGTTATTATTTGATAAATCACTGCTGATTGGAGAACGATGGACTCTCTCCCCCTGTGAGCAGGTCTTATTATCCTCTGGTCTACTGGGTCTGGTCTGGCTGTGCTCAGATTAGGTCTCTTTCAGGTCCAGGTAGGTTTCAGATTGGACAGCTGTGTCTGTGCTTTTATTCTGAACCCATCAGTAACTCTTCCTTCTGTGATTTCCCTGCAGCCTCTTTCCTTGTTCCTCTCATCTCTGCGCATTTGGTCCAGTGGTGGGTGATGCTGCAAAATTTCTTCTTTCTTCGATATCAAGTTAAGCAGAATCTCTATTATTGCTTTTTGAAATCAACTTATGTATTTCCATGTTAGACAGAGCAGTCAGTGTGTCACGGTCTTTATACATCATTGATAGGCTAAATCTGAATGTGTTTTAATGAGCACTAGATGATATGTCATAATTTTAAGGAGTGGCAGAATTAAATGTGCCACTGTAGTGTAGTGGCACTGTAGTGAGGGCGCGCAATGTGTATGTTCACATTTGCACGGACAGAAATCAGTCCAACATAGAAGAGAGAAACTGAAACTCGTGTGGATCCTAAAAATGTTTGAATCGATCTTCAGAAATGTGAGGATGGATACTTTGTGATGGATCCTCTAGTTTGGAAGCAGATTGATAAAGCCTCAAAGTTGACTCAGTTTCAATTCAAGTCGTTGCATTTTCTTGTCAGTTTGCTCAACTCTGGTCTACATTGAATAATCATTCTACCTGTAAAATCAGCTACTTGTCTGAACACACATTTATACCGTATCTTTACTGATTCTGATTAGAAATGACCTGAATAAGATTCTGCCAAGATTCCTTTAGCCATTAGTTTTCAGGATTTTTGACAAATTTCTTCCTCTAATGATAAAACAAGCCCAAAAACAACAATTGAGGATTAAAAAAACTGCTGTAAATGTAGCACAGACACGATGAAATAAAATAATTATAGCTGCAGGTCACTGCTTCTCCAGTGAGTAATTATATACTGTACATACATTGACTCACATGCTTTACGAGTATTCTACCTTCATCAGGGTGTGAATGTCTACAATTATGAATATACTGTACAGAGTAACCAATTAAGTGTCAACACAGCAGTTTTATAATGCCTAATTATGAGCTTAGACCAAAAAATAACAGACTGGACCTATTGTACTACTGCACAGAACATATTCAATATTTATGAGTGTACACCATAAAAATCTCTATATCATGAGTTTAACGATTGGTATTCCCTGTAAGCAGTACACCCAAATTCCTTCTACACGATAAGGCAAGTTCAAAAAGGTAACAGACTCTCCCAATTTCATTCTCCTGCTTTTCCTTACCGTTCCACTTTGCCATTGTTTAGATCAATTTTGCAGTGGATAATTTCTGTTGCGCTGCTCGCTACCCTGCCATGAAATTGGCACTGAGGTTGCCTTCAGTTTGCAGGAGAGAGGAGAGGAGGAGGAGGAGGAAGAGGAGAGATGAATGAAAGAAAAAACACAGAGAGAGTTAGCAGAGAGAGAGAGCGAAAAGAGAGCCAGAGGCAGGGTTCTGTTTTTAAACCAGGAATAATCAGCTGCATCACAGAAATACAAAAAGAAAGGGTCGAAAGGAACGAGGTAGAGTAGAGTCAAAGGCCTGAGGCCCTCTTCACACACAAATACATCTGTTGATCACTGGTGATTCAATGCTGTCACACAGGATAACAGCACTGTCGGAAAGCATGTACATCACAGACTGAGACCTGCAACAACTCACTCAGATAACTGCACTATAGCCTACTGCTCAGTGCACAATACTGTCAACAGTGTTTAACAGGAAGACAAAGCACACACCGTCTCACTATGGCAACTCAGGAGGTAAACACACATGGAGCAGAGACTTTTTCTGTCGGATGAATGTGGGCATTTATTTAACACAGTAATTTGATGACTATTGGCTGAACCCAAGTGGAGGGAAAAGTGCAGTAGGTGGTGTGCTATCAATCAAGCAAAATGGAACAATTTTCCTGTCAAGTATTAAAAAGGAATTTGTTCAGATGGCATTAGCTGCCATCCAGGTGCAAGCTAAACAGTGAAGTTGTCCAGTGTAACTTATTTAAAGGGCCCATATTTACACTTTTACAACATTTCATTTTGAAGTGTTGATATCAATAAGGAGATACCATCAAAATCTGTTGTCTGTTTTCTGAGGGTATAAAATATATAAAATAAAAACATTGTAGATTATATTATTTCACCAAATCCTGTAAGGCTGGATGGTGGATTTGGGTGGGCGGCGCTTGGGGCAGGGCTGAGAGCAGCGACTACTTTGTTGTGACATCACAAAGTACCAGAAGTCCTGACTGGTTTTAAGGCTCAGTTTCTGAAAAAAGATTGTGGGCATTTGTCTGTGGACTGAGGCCCTTGATATTTTCACAGTATTAATGTACCTAGATCTGCTTTACAATAAAAAAAAAAAACATGGACATCTACCTTTATTCAATATGGGACCTTTAAATCTACTAATGCATCTGGTGTCCTCTTGTGAGAACCTTTAGTGGCAGATCCAGTTCAAACTGCTCTGGCCATCACAAAATAAGTGAAGCACTCTGGTATAGACACACTGCTTTCAAGTAAAGGAAGAAGTGAGCTAATTTTATTCGTCATGACTCATGTCCACCTGTGACTAAAATGCACTCCTTCTAATGTCCCCCTGCTTCCAACTGTGCAACCACACAATACCCAGAACACCCACATCGTGAGTATATCTTGTGCCATGGTGCCACTTAGTCACAAAAATACAGTCTAGTGGGACATTAAGACCTCACAGTGGTCTTTGCTCTGAGGAGTAAAGCTACAGGAAATTGAAATCTTAAAAAAAAAGAAAAACGCATTTAGGTTTTAAATCTAGAAAAGACTTGCAATGGAAATAAAATCTGAGGTTTGAAAAAAATATATATATAAAAAAATACAATTTCTAACATTTATAACTTGTATATATTTTATGCATGATATAAAAGGTCAATCAGTTGTTCTTACATCATAAAATAACTCACATATAACGTGTGATTGTAACATGAGTGAGTTGTAATTTCTCCAATCAGGAGCAAGTTACAAATCATAATAATAATACAAGCTCAGCTTAGTCCTTATTCTACCAGGCACAGACAATTTACATACAAGAAAAGTGCTATATTAGTGCAGTCCATTTCCTATTTTCCGTTTATGTTACATAGAGATAACACATACACAATTTAACACAGCAGACATGTGTAACTAGTTTGTTGTACATTTTGAACACCTTGGGCTTAAAAAGCTCGAAGCTACAGACAGAAATGTCAAAAAGTGATAAAAACCATCTCCAGTTTCCTCTTATACCTCTATGTCTCTGCTTAATGCTTCGTTACTTCTACCCCACAACACTGGTCCTCTGCTTGGTGGGGCTCTGTCTGCATGTTGGCAAAACGGCCTCACCACCAGGCTGTACCACACTACATCACACAGCCCTGCAGCAGACTGTAAGCCAGTCATTTGGGCTGCTCAATCAGAGCAAACCCACATTTATATTTTGGCTTCTGATTCAAGGGGTCGGCCTCTTCCTAGGAAAACAAACTATGACAAAATTAGACCCAGGAACTTTAAAATCAGGTGGTATGTTGAATGGGTCCTCTACTGATGGCATTAGGGAACTCACAAGAGACATATAAATACATAATGGTCACAATTTCAGCAGCAGAGTCTGATCAATCTCCCCCCTGAGACAAAAACAAATATCTTCAATTTTCATGATATTTATGGGGGAGGGAACTGAGTTTGTTTAGATACAATCTTTACTTTTAGGGTGTGTAACAAGTAGTATAAACAGTCAACAGTCAAGTTATATTTTATTAATCCTTAATTAGTAGTGGCGGGAAGCCAGCGCTCAGGGCCAGGTCCAGGTCTGAGTCCAGTGCCCTAGATACGTACCGAACAGTAACTACATTTATCCAAGTGTTTAATTCCTTTACAGTTTTTTACTTTGGTTTTTACTATTTTCCACTTATATTCTTACCAAGTATTTTTTGTCTTAAAAGTCCTAAAAGTCTCTCTTCTTGAAACAGAAGTCACATGGTTTCATTAATTTTTTTTAGAATCATTTAGAGCAAAGGTTTCTTTTTCTGTTTTCTTTAATAATATATTCTTAAAAATAATTTTCAGAATATACTGTATATATATATTTACCTAATTGTGTAAAATAAATTCAATCAATAATTAGTTCATAGTTCAAATGAGCTTCACTGTACAGATGAAGGCACTGGTGTCAATAATTCAATGGTATATTGTGTAATATTAAAACTCATATTATATAAAAAAGTACCGTATAAACAGTGCTTTTACCTTCAACATACATTTTAGTGATGATTTGTTTGCATGCTTGTTTGCTTTTACTTAAGTGACATGAATATGGGGCTATTGGGTTGATTGTACTTGACAGAGAAACTGTTGAAAAGCATTTTCATTATTTAACAAAACACAGGAATATGACATAGGAGAGTGGTGTTCAATGCCCATGTGAAAGTAGTGGTTTATTTTTGTTTCTATTATTGACCGCTCCACATAACTAACTATGTTGTTATTATTGTAACCATGACAACAAAAATCATCTAATGTTGAGGAAGTAACCTAAACCATCTTTTTTTCCTAAACCTAACAAAGCCATGACTGTTATAGTAACCATGGAGATGAGTATGTTGCTGTCCATATGCCTATTGGGCCACTATTTCAGGAGACACTCCTATGGGTCATATCAGAGGGTTGAGAAAAATGGCCTTATGGTTGTTCAGGTTGGAGGAGCAGTTGCCTTGAGGAAAGGATCTGAATGTAGATCCTCCACCATTAAAGGAAACTGGAGCACCTCAAGCAAACCTGTACAATGTAGTAAGAGCCTAGAAACATGACAAAGGCTCCATCCAGCCCTGATATGCTTGATCAGCACTAAGCAGTCACCTGCTGCAAATTACTCCAGAAACAGATGGACAACGGATGCACCTATATATAAGATACGAAGCCTCATCAAAAAGAGCCATTTAAGTGAAAAGTGAGAACTAATAGCTATGACTAATTTACCGGCAATCATCACAAGGAACCACAGGGAATATCAAACAGAAAAATCCATATAAATGACATGACCATGAACTTTACATTGATCCATTATTACACAAGGCAACTGCAATCAACAGACGCTACAGAGCTATTATCTGGATCCCTTTATTCTCTATGGTTATACAACAGGGAAAATGTTTCCTAATAAGCCACCCATTATCTCTGAGCACCATAAAGGAGACATTAAAACATTTTCTTCTAAAGCAGAATGAGCTCCCAAGGTCAACTTTTAGTAAACTCATTTATATGCCATTTAGGTTGAGCTTCATAAATCGTATCTTTCATGTGTTCTTTCATCAAAAGATGTTGGGTGATTACACTGAATGTCATCCAGCGCATGTCGTTTGAATCACAGAAAATCTCTGAAATTGCTCAGCACTTCCAGAGCGAGAGAAAAAAAAACATCTTGGCAAGAGTAGAGAATTCACCCTGTTGAATCTTTATTAGCTTTAACAGGCAACCGCTCTGAACATATAAGGGTGTCTTTGTGAAATGCTACTGAAGCTTTCAAATCTCTCTCTCTCTCTTTCTGCTGCAGCACACCCTGGGTACATCTCTGCTCATTTTTTTGCCTCTTAGCAAGCTGTTTTGTTGCCAGATGTGATTATTGAACGTTAAAATTTTCAGCATCCGGCAGAACAGATAAAGAGTAGAGAGAAATCCTCATTTGAAAATGGATATCCAGACTAAGAACCATAGCTTAACCGCCATTTGTAATCAACTTGTTTGAAACCCTTTGCTCTCATCTCTTCCTTTGAGTCCCTGTGGTATTTCTTCCTACCCGGAGCCTCAATAAAAAAGCCTCAGAAAAGGTTCTCCGGTCCCATCCAACAAACAACTTTTAAAAAAGAGGAGGGGTTGGGGTCTTTTGCATTTTTCCATATGGATGTTCCTGATTTCTCATGTCTCTGAGCACATCTGAACACTGTTTACCATCTCCAGACACCCAATGCTATCTCCGACCGATTCAAATGAGATTTTCCACTATATTTGACAATGTGCACTGGTGGTTTACTTTGGCAGTCGTCTCGCAACCCTCAGCCTGGTGGCGAGGCTAATCTCACTCAGGTTGGGGCTCAACTGTCTCAGTGGGACTCCAGTAAGGGTGGGAGCGGGGGGGTTTGCTGTCTGTCTACGGTTCAAAGACGGACCCTGATTAATATTCTTGAGGCATAAGCAGAGGCATGAGACACACAGAGAAAGAAAGAGAGACAGAGAGAGAGCGAGAGGGGCGGTAGGGGGAAACAGAACAGGACTCCCCAGTGTTCCTGTCAAGTTTGGTGTCTGACTGCACGGACGCTGGCCACCACACCACCGCCACCGCTGCTGCTGCAGCTGCCGCCTCACTGCGAATACTTGGCAGCCCTACGTCTGGATCTTTGAAGATAACGTGTGCTATTAATAAACAAACAGAGGCAATTACTGGGAGGCAGGAGAGGAGAGGGATTGGATTAGGTCAGGATGAGCGCCAGTCTCACTGAAGTCTAAACTGATGAGCTGCAGCACTCCAAAGACAGCAGTGATACCAATCCCTCCTCACTGACCCCGGCACCCCCACAGCCTGCAGCCACACAGGGAGATAACACTCCTGTGTGTGTGTGTGTGTGTGTGTGTGTGTGATAGGTATGTGTCAGTACTCCACATGTGTAGACTTGTGTTCATTTATATGTGTATTGTCAAGGTAAAAAACTAAACTAAAAGAAATCATGCACTAATAATAAATCTTATTTTTATTTTTACTGTATTTATGTCAAAATGTATCTTTAAAACAAGAGCACACTAACATTAGATAATATATTACATTCTATAGTGGAATAATTGACAAACCAACAATGAAAATGAAAGCATGTGCTTTCAGCTTGTTAGCTAAACTGTAATTAGAATTCAGCTGTAGATATTTGAGAAAACCTAATTCATAAACTCTGTAGGGAGGAAAGTAAAGTGTTATCCTTAGCTACAGCTACTCAAATTTACTTACAAGTGTCTGCACCATGCACAGGAGCAGAGGCCTGAGGACACGAGCCACTGATGGAGTGAGGCGGGCGGACAAAGTGCTCAACTAATGTCAAGGTAAAGAAATGAAATGGTCCATTTTAGGGGTGTCTGAAATTGTATTAAAAGAATCTTTCAGGCCTGAACATGGGGAATATATTTACAATAAAAGAAAAGAAGAATATATAACCCCTCTCCACCTCCAAATTGTTTTTACCTCTGTGGGTCACCCACCAAAACCTCCATGTAATTTGAATCTTGATGCATATAACATAAAACACCATCACACCATCGCTTTTATGTAGGTATTCAGATTAAAGCATAACAACTCTAAATAGTGTTAGAAACTCATTGCCCTCAACACAGAGACCAACTGGGAGCTTCAGGGCTCATGAATCGGTCATGTTTCAGACTCAGTACTTCTTTGTCTGTTAGCCTGTTAGCTTGTTAGCCTCCTGACCTGTGGGTATTACTTTGAAGAGACTTGCTGCTGTAGTAAACAACTTTTAGTGTCAGTTATTGGTGATGATTGTTTTAAAGTTGTATTTATGTACTTTTATTATATCCAGATTAAACAGATCATATTCTGCTGCTGCAGTGATACAACATAGACAACAGATTTCATAAGTTATCAGCTTTATATATAGTGCCAGTCAAAAGTTATGAGAGTGTGTCTGTAGTTTCATATTTTGTTACGATGGTGATGCTTTACTTCACTAGCATGTCATGTCAAAATGCCCTGCATGTCGCCTGAAAAGTAAACAATTAAAATACTTCATTTAAAGGTCCTCACCCAAAATATACAGATTTGATGTAACACCTATGTAACACTAATGTAGCCTCTCTGCACTACAACAACAAAGTGTTAAGGCAGCTAACACCATTATCTTATTTCAGTAACAACAAAGCCTGCTTGTGGTAATGATTTACTTACTTTTGTATAAAAACTTTAGTTGAACTGTGTCTATTCAGATTTCCTGTAAGATTATCCTGGGGTCTATGTGGGTATGTGTGGAACTGTGGGAACATTTGCATCAGTGCACGTATTGTGTTCTGAGAGATGTGGAGTGTGTGTTGGCGTTCGTGCATACTGTGCCGGTCTCTGTGTGCTTTTTGTGTGTATGTGTGGGAGGCCCTGATGTAATGTGCAACAAACACCACACATGAAAGATAAATAAAGCATGAAAGATAAATGTGTAGTAATAACTCATCGTTTCATGCTGCAGGAGAACAACAGTGTGAAGCTTCCTCCTCCTCCTCAGTCAGTTTTCAGATTAAGTTTTAAGATGATCTAGTTAAGATTCCCACTGTGGCATCTGGAACTCCTGTCAAAGCTGCCTGAGTACAGCAAGTCCAGCATGCAATGGGGATGAGTGACACTCACTACCACGTCTCATTCTCCTCAGAGAGCCCGAATAGTCAATAATTCATCGGGAAGGTACACTCTCCTGCATGAGCCTAAGGTACAGCATGGTGTGGAGACTCTTCTCTTCCCACCTTCAGTTCATAGATTCTCTCTCAGTCTAGAACTCCTTCCAATTTCTTGTCCTCTCTCTCTCTTTTTTTACCTCCCTCCCTCACTCCCTATATTGCACAGCTTCAATAATTCAAAGTGATATATAAAAGTCAATGAAATTTGCCATACCTCGGGTCATTACGATGCCTGCCAGGGATTTGTGTCGAGCGTGCGCAGGACTGCAGCCGCCCACCAGCGACCGGTACTTCTCCCTCACCAAGTGGAATATTGAATCGGCAAAGTCCTGCAAAACACAATTGTTCCCTTAATTTCTGACTTCACAGGTTTCATCTTGCTGTGAAATATTCCACTTCTCTGATCAGTTCAGGTAACACAGAGAGTTTTTGGGAGATTGGCCAATGGTCAACTTACCTGTTTAGCTGCAAGTACACACAGAATCAAGCCAAACTTTCCGTGTGCACCAATAAAGTGATGTTTCCCACACTAGCATACAGTATGTTGAGTAATAGCAGCTTGAGCAAAGGGCTTTTAGTCATGACATGTTATCAGAATGATTTTCTTGGCGCAAGTATTGAAAGAAAATGCAACTAGATCAATATGGCTCAAAGCCGTGGCTGTTGTAGGAACCAAGTATTCATGTGTTGTCTGCCTTTGGGAAACACTTTTTAATTATTGAATAGACTCCTGTTGTTTCACCCAGTGCAAAACTACCTTTATTCTACTATCACTCAATACAGCGTATGCTGAAGTAGCTAAAGTAGACATTTGAGTTTAGAGCAAAACAGGAAATATTAACCCTAACCCTTTGGTATCTTATCTTGACATGAACAAAATGAGGATGATAAAACCTTTTACTCTTAATATTCATAAATGCATGAATGAATTTTCTACCATCTCAATTTCTACAGAATGCTGTAATGAATGGGAGCTGCTTGAAAACTGACTCTACACCAGTGTCATTCACCATCATATCATCGTCTCTTTTCTGATCTCATCCTTTTCTGTCTGACCGTCCTCTTGTAACAAATCTTTACAATGACCCACCAGTGCTCACGTCCCCTTAATTCACAGGTGACACAGCCTTGAAGCTTTGACCCTGACAGGTCTGGTATAAAGTGACTGAAAAAAAAAAAAACAAGACACAAAACATGAAAAAGGAAGAAACCTCAGGAAGAACAGAGGAGGGATCCCTCTATCAGGATGGACAAACAGGCAATAGATGTTGGACAGATTAGGCAGAATTAACAATGGAAACACTATGAGGATTATATCCACTGTCAAATGGATCTGTGTAACAGGCACACTCATATTTCCTATAATCAGAGGATTCTCTTCATTTGTATCTGGATCTCTTTGACTTCACTGAAGTGGATGAAGGTATTTGACATTATTTTTACATGACTTTTTAATTTTCTCCACCATCTGGCATTTGGAGGCTCTGAAAGAACAGTTCCCTGTTCCTATTTTGTACTGTAAACTATTTATTTCTGCTATGAAGCAACCCAGAACATTTACAGCTAATTCCACAAGGCAGAGCTGTACAGACTTATTAAAGACCCCCCTCTAATGAAAATCAAGATTTTAACTCTTTTAATGTGTCTATAGTACTATAGACATTATGGAGTATATATTTTTATATACTATACTATAATAAACACAATAAATTCAAGTCCCTCTGAAGTTTCCTTCGTTATTCATCTTGATCACCTGTGTTAGACACCAGGCCTTATCCAGACTTCTCAATGAGGAAGTGCAGCTGCACTTCCAGCTTTCCATTTTTTTCACTTCTTATGTGGGGAAACCATGTTAAAAAACTTTGATCATGGCAGCGTATTCTGAAATAACTTAAAACATGTCTGAAGAGGAACTTTAAGATAAAGAAGATAAAATGGTTAAAAAATTTTTATCCATCTTCCGTCATCTCTTCAGCCAAACCAACACTTCTCTCCAGATTTCCTCTCATTCCATTCTGTTCCACAGATGCTGAAAAGCCATGTGGATCACATCCACACCCCTCCAAACCTTTAATGCTCTTTACTAGTGGTAATTAAGGGCTTAGTCTCAGACCAGCTTTCACGCCAACTGTAGAGCATAAAGGGATCACCGAGAGATGGCACCAGAGTGGCAGCACACAGGGCCTTTTGGACAGATTGAGCCCCCAGTAGCTAGAAGGACATCAACAGATGCCACACCGACAGACGCAGTGTGAGAGAGCAAGAGAGATTAAGGGCGAAAAAAGACACAGGGAGACAGAGAGCGGCGGCATCAGTGAGCATATTGCACATTATAGCCCTCATCAGGGCTGTGAAATACTCTCACAGTTGGAATTGGTGGTGGAGGTGCTCACAGCTCGTGGTGTGGTGGGTGGTGTGTTGCTCCATGTGTACATATGCACATGCACATATTGTTGCTCTGCACTGGTGTCAGCCGGAAGTTTATTTTAGAGAATAGTACAGAAAGAATTGGAAAAGTCAGCACAGTGAATAAGTTTGAGCCTCCCACATCGAACAGGCACATATCAGGTCACTCAGGGTAAATGCTCACTAACAGCTGTCAAAAAGAAGACGAGGAAAAGACAAGTTGGCCTCTGAACTTTCATATCATGTTTGTTTATTTTCTGCTTGAATAAGCCTGTCAGCATGTTTGTTGAGCCTGAACTCAGTCCAGCTCAGCTTGCAGTGATGGGGACAAAATGAACCAAGACAACAAGAGGACCGGTCGACTGCCCGTCATCAGTCCAGATTCAGTAAGTCCATGAAGTCAGCTGGGTTGCAAAGACAATGGTCCTTTGAAATATGTGACCATAGCTGAAATGATTGTTAGCAGCAAAGTGAGTGAGTGAAACATTTTAGTAAAAGCTATCTTCAACAAATAGTATGAGATATTCTCATGTCTGGTTTGTCTTTCACAGACTCAGAAAAGTGATTCAGTAGCAGATGATTTAGACTGTTAACAGCTGTTGAAACAGACGATTTCCACTGACATTCTTAGTCATTTTCATAACAGTGGCTCCTTCATTTCAGATAGTGGCAGAAAAAATCAGCTTTCTCACCGGTCTTAAAATTTATGGTCTGAAATGAAAACTCTCACGACCAGACTTTATCAGCTGTAACTAGTTAATGAAGCTGCCGTAAGTTTCATGAGTTGGTAAAAACATTGTCTCTGACTGATATTTCTGTGTTTCTACACGAGTAGTTGAAAACTAGAACCCTTTAGCAAGGGTATGACACTACACCGTGATGTGAGGTGATGTCTTCTTGAAGGACAGGTTCACAGATTTGGAAATTTGCTGAAGTTGAAGTTTAGACAAATAAAGATGACATCTGAATGACATGAATTTGACAGCATTTTTAGGACAAAATTCCCACTTTACTGTCACTGTGTCTCATTAAGTAAAAGAGGTAAATTTGTAATAAAAAGGTTGTAACTTTGGACACTCTGATGCCCAGTATGATCAACTACAGAAATGGTTACAGCAAGAAAAACCTGTGTCACTGTTTAAATGAGTAAATGACAGAATAAACATAAACATAAAATAACAGTATTCCTATAAATGGCAACAATTTTGATCATGGATTAACTGTTGTCAGCTTTATTTTCAGGGCACATTCAAACACAGCTTGAGCTGAACAAAGTGCTCTACAAACAGCATTAAAATAAATAAAATGAAAGTAAGCCAAACAAATGTGTAAAATAAGTAAAAACTGAAGGAGCTTGTGCTAAATATACTACATACAGAAACATAAAAAACATTCTCACAAAAGCAAGCAAACAAGGAGCAGCTATGACAACAGAATAAAAGTTTAGTGAGCCAAAAAATGCCAGTGAATGAAAATGTGTGAGATTTAAAAATAGAGATGGAGGAAGCACATCAAATATCTGCTGGCAACTGGTTCCATAACTTTGGTGCAGCAACTGCAAAGGCTTTTATCTGGTTCATATCATTTTAAATTGATTATTTTTTGTGTTTATTTTAGCCTCTCAGAAAGCTTTTTCACTATTACACTGCTAATTGATTAGCCCGAACAGTTGTCAGCAGATTAATCAAGAATGAAATTAACCATTAGTTACAGCCAAAGTGTTGCTATTATTGAAGTACGGTGGGGGGTGTAAAACTCTATCACTAAGGTGGTTGCCAAAATTAATGAATGATCTGCTTTTATTGTTATGACTGAGACATTTTGTGGCTGTGAAGTAAAAACCTGGTGGAGGAAGGAGAGAAGCCCAGCCTTGTGTTGAAATCATTGGGTGTATTTCATTAGAACCAAATGCAGCAGAATTTCCTGATGCTGTACTGGAGCATGAGTAACAGAAATGTGAAAACTCCCCCGCCTTGTTCCTTTTACCTGAAAGTGACATCCAATTAATTTGAACAGAATCCTGCTTGGCTTGGCAGCGTCAGCTGGTGTCGGTCACAGTCTGAACCCAAGTCAAGTCCTCCATCCCTCCTAAAGGCCTTTTCATTGATGACATTACTGAGGTGAGAGGAGGTGGCAGCTCAGAAAGGCCTGGAGAGCAAAGGTGGAATAGACCCTGGCACACAGCCCAGCTTTTGTCCCTGCTTCCTGCTTCCTCCTCCTCCCCTTCTTTTCTTCTCTCTCCTCCTTCACCTCTCTGTCACTTCACGTTTCCTCCCATTCTCTTCCCATCTTCTTTAAGTGTGACTCTCCAGACTCTGTTCCTGCCTATCACTCTTTCCCCCTCTCTTCTCTCTCTCTTCTCCCTTTAACCACCCTGCCTCCTCATCCTCCTCCTCCTCCTCCTCTGTTGTCAGGTTTCTCTCTCACGCTGGTTTGTGATAGAGGGCAGTGATGTGCCAGAACTCAAAAGCAAACAGTGAGTCAGAGCCTATAATTTCCTCATCCTGTCAGCTGGAGTGAAGACGCAACATAATCTACATCCTTGACACAAAAGGAAAATAGTGTGTGTTTACAGCTGTGTTTCTCTTCTAACAAATAAACCTCTGTCTCCTTTTGCATCAACTAAGATCCACATACATTTCTCTGTATCTACAATCTGACTGGTTTGCGCCTCAATTTTCTTAACATCCATCACAGTCACACACTATCCTCAGTGGGGGAGTTGAGTGCCACCTTCAGTGTGGACCTAATGTGGCAGAAAAACGGGGCCAAGGATCTCACTCCGCAGTCAGACAGAACATCAGTGCGACCTGCCAAACAGGAAGAGAAGGGACGGTGTGAGACCGACTGGATTCCTCTTGGATGAGCATCAAGGTTAATGCTGCTCCAGTACCTCCAGTAGCTACTGTACATCTGGGAACGTGGACCTCACAATCTATTTCAGGTAACTGATGTAAGCTCCACTTGGAATACATCTCAGGTGGAAGGTGCTCGGGAGGAAAACTGCTGTAGTGGCTGTCATGTTACTCAGCCCACCTGGCATCTTTCCTGCATTAGTTCTGACCAATTTACTTGGCAATTCCTCTGGGTCTCCTCAGTGAGGTAAAAGCAAGCAGCACCAGTTATTTTGTAAGTGCTACAGCTGCAGTGGGTGAGATTTACTGCAGAAATAGTCCAATCAGCCAAGATAAAGACATTCAGAACAACATTAAAATTGATCCACTGATCTTTGATCCCACTTATACTTTATGAGTTCATACAGCTAAAGGTCCCATATTTTACTTTTACTGTGTTTTATTTTGAAGTGTTGCTAGTCATAAGAAAATATATTTGAGGTTTTAAGAACTAAGAACTATCTCAGTGTAGTTGTATATCCCCTCTCTCAGGACTTCTCTCTGGAGCTTGAGTGACAATCTGGTGAGTGGCCCTGAGCCTCTCTTCTGATTGGCTGACAGTGGCTGTCTGTTTTGACTGAATAAAACAGCAGATGGATGGTGGGTCCAGGTGGGCTGGGTTTGGGGCGTGGCTGAGGGCAGTGACTACCTTATTGTGACATCACAAAGTTTCAGAAATCCTGACGGCTGGTTTTAAGGCTCAGTCTCTGAAAAAAGGCTGTGAGCATTTCTCTGTGGACTGAGATCTTTGATACTTTAACTGTATTAATATAGAACCTATTGAACTTTATACAATATGGACCTTTAAGGCAGTTTGGATGGAGATTTGATTTCAATGCCAGTAAGTGGTCTTGGAGACAGACTGACTGTGCAAAATGTTGAATGTAGACATAAATGCATCAGCCTCTCTAAGACACAAACATAATCTTCACTACATCTTCATGTCAGCAAATGTTCAGTGAAAACAGCTGCTCCAGTGTCCATCACCTGTGAGAATGAAAGATACTGGAATAAGATGGCACCTCCAGTAATTTAAAGGCATCGGATCTTATGATTGGCACACTGGGCTGTTGTACCTGTTATCTGATCCCTGATCAGTTTAACCACTTACTGGTGTGTATGAGTGAGAAATTGACTTGAGTGAAAGCTGCAGTTATGAGTGTGAGTCAATTCTGTGCTTGTGTTAATTTATGGATCGCTAACTGCTGTTGCTCACTGTTAGCTGCTGTAAGTAAAGTGATGTTTTTAAAGTGCAGAAGTTATTCTTCCTCTGAAAACTCCTCAAGCTGCTTCAGGTGCATCACCTTCCCCCCTGTAAGACTGGTCTAACTCTGACCCTGATTTGCATGTCACTAGATTGCAATCAGGTTTGTGATCTGAACTGGGATGTTGTGAATAAATGTAAATTAAATTGAGTTTTGTCTGGATTTTATCAGGACACAAAACTTTTGAAAGAAAAGTGGGGAAATGTGAAATTTCTGCATTTGCCAAAACACAATTTGGGAGTAGATAAGTGAACTAAGAGCCGAGTCTAGAAGAGTGATTACATACAGGGTTAATGAAAAGAAACGAGTGGAGGAGAACAGGCAGCAAAGACGGAGGCAAAGATGCATCGAGGCTAACAGGAAATGTTTCAGTTTAAGCCTAAACATTTGTGCATATGCTTCCACTTCAAAAACTTATACAGTCAAGTCAAATAGAAGGTCTGGAAGAAAATAAGGAACAACCAGAACTCTCACATTTCTTTCTTACACAGTTCTCTCTCTCTCTCTCTCTCTCTCTCTCTCTCTCTCTCTCTCTCTCTCTCACGCAAACACACACACAAACATACACAGTCACTCTGTCAGTTTACCATTTTATGCTAAAAAAATAGTATACATTGAGTTTTTTGCTAAAATACGCAGCCTAGATTGTATGAAAATGGCATTATGTTCTGGAACAGTACAGTTAGAGGATGAGAAACCAAAACAAGCAGCTAAAAGATGCTATAAAGGTCAAGAGAGCTACAGAGTGCAAATTCTCTGTGGGTGGGTCACTGTTATCATAGTCATGCAAACATGTGTGGTAAATAATTTGAATTGTTGGATTAAGTTAAGGGTGCTCTGCTTGTTCTATCAATCATTTCTACGTCTTTAAGAATGATAGTGAGTTGCTTTCGAGGATATGTAGTGTGAGTGATTCTCTGAGAGGAGGGAGTCACCTATGTAAATCAGCCAAGATGAGAAACTACCAAACTTCAGCAACAATGGTCTCTGTGTACAACAGTTTGGCATTATGATAAAGAGTGCTGATAGCTGGTGGAGTGTGCAAGTATATAAAGGCTGATTCACAAAAAAGACAATTCAGTTCACTCTGGGGACTGAACTCAGTTTTGTTGCTGTGCAATGAAAAAAATCTACATCACATTAAATGGAAGATTTCAAGTAAAGAGCTGTGGCTGTGCTGTAAGGTTCTGGGTGTAAAAAATATTTTTGAGAAACCCAGAGTTTAGCGAAGAACAATCTTCAATACATGGCTGGTCTATTTTTTTTTTTTTTTTTTATCTGTCCATCCACCCATTCTCCCTCCATCCCTGCCTCATCTTTCCCCTCCCTCCCTCTCCTCAACTGTTTGTGCACGTAAACAGTTCGGCATCTATCTCCAAGGTAATGTGGAATGTCACCAACAATCCTCCTGCTGCCTTCCCTCTGAAGTCAATATTGTGCCAGAAACACAAAATGTCAACGGGAAATTTTCTCCGCTGCTGCCTGACCTAGAAGCCTGTGCATGCTGGTAGAGGTGAGGGCATAGTATGTGTCTGTGTGTGCGCGTGCTGTGAGACTGAAAAAAAATGCTCCATTGTATAATTTATTGATTCTCGCCCAAGCCCCAAAGGGAAATGATGACTCCAGATTCATCAGCGATTACATTTTAAGGTCTTTCATAACATTCTCATGTGCTTCCACACGTCGTACCTCAGTTGACTTGGTGAAACGTGAATGTAAAACTGAGGCAGCTGTGTTGATTGTGTGTGTTCACGTGTGTCACTCTGTGAACATCACATCATGGATGTGAGCTCGATTTTACCCCACCCTCAGGAAAAGCACGCACACACACAAACACACACACACACACACACACACACACACACACACACACACAGAAACACACACACACACAAACACACGCTTCAACTCACCACCCTCACCACCTTATCACTGGCCTGCAGAGCGGCCCAGGCAGCATAAAAACGGGGCCATGTCTTATATTTCTTTATAGAGGTATTTAACAATTCATTCTCCTGAGTTTTAATAGTGTCTGCCCTCTGCCTAGATATCTTCCCCCTCCACCACCACCATCACTAGCCCACCCATCTTTCTCCCCGTCCCTCGCCTGCCGCCAAGCATGAGGCTTTTGAAAATGGATATCTATTCATTTGGTAGAAGCGTTGCCTCTGGGAGCTTTTTAGATTCTCAAAAACCCAGACTCCTCGCAGCGAGACAGATTTCCTTCTTGTTTGTTCTCAATATGACACACAGCATCACTCTCACTCCTAAATCTTTCCTTCTCTTGCCATCCTCAAGATCTGTATCACAAGAGGAAAAAAAAAACATATACGTCACTGCAGTTACTGGGATCTTCTTTCAGTTGTTGTTCTGTTGTCTCGGCTTTTATTGACGGTTAAAGATGCCGTTGTGTCATGTGACAACAACAATGTGCGACCCAGAGAAGTTTGACTGTGTACAAATGTGAAGAGTGCTGTGAAACACTCCAGCACCTCACCTCATCCAGCCCTTTCTTGTGTGATGGCCAGATGGACCTGCAGTCTCATCTCAGTGTGTGTGTGTGTGTGTGTATGTGTGTGTGTGTGTGTGTGTGTGTGTGTGTGTGTGTGTTTATTTTACTATATTTGTGGGATCCAAAGACTGGGAGCCCTCTATAGTTTTGGGTCTGTGGGGACTATCATGTTGGACGACACAAATATGAATTTTTAAGGGTTAATTTTTTAAGGTTAAAACTTGGTTTTAGGGTCAGGGTTGGATACAGGGTTACAGTTAGGCATCCAAATATAATGACTATGTTTAGGGGTTAGGGGCTAAGCAATGCATTGTGTCAACAATGGTCCCCAGGAAGGTAGCAAAACAAGGATGTATGTGTGTGTGTGTGTGTGTGTTGTGTGTGTGTGTGTCTGTGTGTGTGTGTGTGTCACAGCGGGGCCTTGTCAGTCAGATCAGGGGGCTGGGCTGCACCATACGGCCGTCGTCATCACAAGAAGAGGTTTTTCCCTTTCAAACCACAGGCTTGATGTTAGTGAGTGAGAACAAAGGCACATGAAGGAGCACCAGAGAGAGCGCGAGTGGCAGAGATTGTGCAATTGATCTGTCTTTGCCACAGCTCGCCCCACCTTCTTTCCCCAGCGTGCTTGAGAAAGGGGAGAGATGGGACACTGCACCACAGGTTTCCAACAGCAAAGCAGAGCTCAAGCAGAGATTCCTCATTAGGCTTGAAAAGGTGGAAACTAAGACGATACGCCTGGTGCACGTGGTAAGGATCAGAGTCAAGGATGAGCTATCACAAGAATGATAGCCTCATCCAAAAACCAAGGACATCACTTCCTAGTGATGATGCTAAACATAGAAGCGGATCATTATTTCTTTCTCATTCTCCACTTGGGACCACAATCAATCCATATGGTCCAGTTCTTCTGTAAGTAACCCTTCAAACTGTGCAGCAAAATACATGACAAAGGTCTCAAACAGCTTGGTATATACAACAACAGGATATGTAACCGTGCTAGTCATGTAGATGGACTGAAACTGAAATATCCCCAATGTTTGTAGACATTCATGTTCCCCACTGGATGAACTCTTCTGTTGCCCTCTAGTGTCAGCATCAACTCAAAATTTGTGCAAGATTTTGGTTTAGGAACAAATACCTACGAAACCTTCCTATGTGTTTCATGCAAATTAGCAGGGCTGTTTTATGAACTTTTTTTTGGAGAGTATCCATTTGCAACTGATGAAGTGAACATTTACTCTGGCAAGTGTGAACAATGCTCATGTTTTAGACAGCCACCATTGTAACTCGTGACAATGGTGCCAGAGGATTTCATGCATCCTGTGTCTGTTGCTGTCAATACAAACTTCATATGAGTTCAAAAGTTCATATGAACAAATCAGTGCAGATTCCAATAAAACAAATCTCAAATTTTTATGAAAATCTTGTCCACTGGGTCTGAACGTCAGTCACATTACCAACTAAGCAGAAATGTCAAGTGGAAAGAGTTGAATTATTCAAGAATTATTTTGAAATATGTGCAAGCGAATGAAGAAATCAGGAAAAAAAAGGGTCACCATGAACCAACAGCTAGAAAGTGTTCAAAGGTCAAAACATGCTGTATGCTGCCCATGTTTTTGTGACTGTGACTCTATAGTAGAATACAGTAATTAATCTAGTTTATGAAGTGGCAATGATTGGGAGCTGGGGATAGATGAGTAAGAGTAGGTGTTAATAAGAATTAATAGAAAAAAATAATAGACATGAATGTGAACTAATTAATTTTTTAGAATTAACTTCTGACTGTAAATTTAATTTCAAAATTGTGAACTATGAACATTAACTAGCTAATTAAAACCTTGTGAACTGAACCTTGAGCTGGTTGTTGTGAAGTGTGAACTTGCACGGATTGCTAGCATACTAACATGCTAACATATTGGTATAACAAGCTTATCACCATAAAAAGATGGTGAACATGGAAAGCATTGTACCAGATACGTAACCTCATTATCATTGTGAGAATGTTAGCATGCTGATATTAGCATCTCAGATCCTGTTGATATGAAGGTAGCTGTAGCCCTTTGTCAGCTTGTCACTCTCAGACAAAAAAAAAATGACACTGCTGCAACACTGAAAAAAGGGTGTGCAGATGTTTTATCTGTGCAGTGAACATATGCTTTAGCTAACGCCCAGTAATTCATGGGTAACATAAAACTAAAGTGAATCCTGAAAACTCAAACTTTGGTCACAGCTAACTTCATATGTCCCCTGATTGGTTACATCTGCTCGGAGCCTCTAATGCTCTTAAGCCTAAATCCAAACATTAATTTGGGAAATGAAACCCTAACATTCAAGCCAAAACGAACTGAAGCCACTGAATCATAACCACCAAGCGCAGATGTTAAGCGCGACTGACTCTAAAACTCATTATCAGTCTAAATTCTCTTCATCTGATCAAACAAGCTCAGCCAGTTACAACAACATCAACGCTATCAGGGCCTTTCCCATCTGTGGCGCCATGTTTGGTGTGGTAACCTGGAAACTGCGCTTGCCAGGTCCCCAAATAACCTCCCCCAGCCCCCCCTCTAAGTGACTTTTCTCTGCCTCAAGAAGACGACAGCACCTTTACAGTGTTTATTCCACTGAGCTGCCACTGATTCAGTTGCGGGTTTTAGAAACACACATTAGCCAGGGGCACAAATGTTAATCTGCAGTGTCAGATATGAGACATATTCACAGGTGAGATCAGGGATGAAACAGAGTCGACGTGTGGAAGAACAAATATGTTTCCAGGTGTTAATCAGCACTTTGCTTCCCAAATTATCAACTGCCTGCATCTCTCTTGTAGAGAATAGTCATGTTTGACCTCATTACTTCACATCTAACATTGCAGCTGAAAGTAAATATGGGTTAAGCTTTAATTATAAAAGATTCAGGCATCCTGCGTTAGACAAGTTCCCACACAATGACAAAATCCTGATTGCAGTCCGGCTGTCGACCTTTGCTGCATGTCATTCCCCCTATTTGTTCACTTAAAAATATAATATGGGTAAAATATGGACCAGTGATGTATCAACTAAACCAAAAGTGCAGACAAATAAATGATGCTGTTTAAATGCTGTTTGAAGAATGGTGTATATAGGGAATGAAAATTATTTGTTTGGTTTGTGGTTTAGTGGGAATAATGCAATAAATTTGTTTACCTGAGGCACTACAAGCTAAAAGGTGCTAATAAGTAACCTAAATCACAGCTTACTCTACTATCTGTTTGGTTTCAATATCAAATCACTTTTACTCACAAATTATTATCAACTCGCTTGATTTACTGTAAGGATATTAAAACTGATGGCTAAAAGAGAAACTATAACTGCGATACAGAGGGACAGACTGACTAAGAAAGTGGTGCTGTGTTGTAAGAAGTGCTGTGGTTTCCAGTGGATGAGCAGGACAACAATATGATTTCTATCAGATCACTAAGCTCAGAAAATAAATAAAAATCAATAGCAAAACTTTATTCAGCTGCATTACAACTCAAAGAGAAGTAATATGGAAAAATAGAGACACAGTCCATCAGAACCAGTGAAGAGAGAGTGAGATGATGTCGACGTGGTCTTAATGTTGAGGTAAATACAGACAAACTAGTCTAGTTGCAGTCATGTTCAAAATTAAGTTCTAGCACCCCCTTCACTATTTGTTACAGTAATCATATATTGTGTTCATTAAGAGCCCAACTGCTTCATCTCTATTTCTAATTATCACTTCTTAGCCATTGCTCAGATTTTCCTTTCCTGTTTGAATCTTTGAAAGTACATCTGCACTGTCTACATCTGGTTTTCAGAGTCTGAGGACTGAAACTCAGGTGAACATGTCATCATCCTCTGTTAAAGTTCCTCTCCAGACACAACTGTCAAAATACTCGGAGGAGTAATAGCTAGGAGTAATAACCCATAAACATGGTCTTCCAAAAAGTAAAAAGTAAAAAATAGAAAGCTGGGCCTGGAAGCACATTTACTCTGACTCCCTCATTGAATCATCTGGATCAGGTCTTGTGTCCTGATCACCATCACTGCTTGAACTAATGAGACTCAGCCAGATGTTTGAACCTCAGTCAGACCCGGACTAAGATGAGGAGTCTGTTGAGACAGAATAAGAGACTAGTAGTTAGCATATTTTATTTATCTATGTTGTTAGCTTGTCACTGACAGTGGTTCTCTGTACTTGTATCTTAAAAACAGGTGCATAAAGCCACAGTAAATTTCACACTGGCTGTTGTTTTCAGACTGAAGGTGTTTTCACTTGTGTTTTGCTTGACAAAGACATAATATCTCATTTAATTCTTTGATTGGATGGAAGTTACTGTAATTAGAAATACAGTTATGTTGCATTTTCCTGAGGTTCATATGTAAAAGCCACAGCACAGAGTATGTTTTTAAAAAGTGGATTTGAACAATGATGCTTCACAGGGCAGTGTCTCTTGCATTGCTGGTGTTCTGCCATTTAAACATTTATTTTATGACACATTTCCTTGAAGCAGCTTGTATTTTAGTTAGACTAGACTAACACCCTTTTCCTGTGCCTTAAAATCTGTGCAGAGCAGAGGAGACAAGAGAACGAGAGGAGGAGAAAAACGGTTCAGGGTGACAACAGCTGGAGCGCGTCTAAGTCGTTTCGGTATAAATCCCCTCTGATTAACCTCCATGGTGGAGATAAAAGCAGCGATATGCCTCAAACGACTTAATAATGTCAGGCACAGTGTAAAACACATACCAGCGGCTTTATACATTATGCACCAAAGGCCAGCAGAGGGACTCCTGCAAAAAGATAACATGACCTACCCCCGAGAGAGATGGAGAGAAGGGAGGGGAGAGAAAGAGTGAGAAAGAGAGGCAGAAGACGAACAGGCAGGCACTTACAGAGGAAAAGAGACCACGAGGAAAGAGACAGAGGAGGAAATGAAAGGGTCGGCGATGAGGATTTAATGAGAGTCTATCATCTACAGTACGTAGTTGACTAAGAGAGGGTGGAGGATGGAGGAAGAGGCCACTCCAAAGGGCCCTGAGGGCTGTTCACACAACTCCCATTAATCTGCACGTGATTCAGCAGAAAGGCAGCCTGACAGATCAACCTCTGCCTGGTCAGTCAGGAGGGAAGTTTTATTTATACAGGTATTACACACAGGTAAACATTTAAGACTGCAGTGTGGAGTTTAGAAAATGAACAGCAAATTCTTAGTAGGGCTGCACACTACTGAAAAATAATCAATAATATGGCCAAATGCAATATAACAAAAAAAAAAAAAAAAAAAAAAAGCAGCAGCTGCTATTTTTTAGGGAGATAAACTACAAATCATATTCTCCAGAAATGAGGGATCATGCTTGTCTGGTATAAACAAAAATAATTTTTTATTTTCATTTTTTCCCAGTAAAAATAAAATTAAAAAATGATAACTCCAACTGAAATCGTATTGCAATCTTAATATCTGCCAAAATAATAACAATATGATTTGTTTTGCACATCGTGCAGTCCTAGTTCTTATCAAATGCAATTACCATTAAAAATGTAACATTCATGGATGCTGGAGAAATTCCTGTGGAAGTTTTTTGACTGATGGTACTGTCACTAAAACAGCACTGTCACACTGTTCTGTGTGTTTCTTGCCAAACTCTGCTCATATTTCCTGGGAAAAATGTCTACAGGAACCTGTTCATGAGAGAGTGACTGTGTGTGTGTGTGAGCCTCTGTATTCACGTTCTGAAGACTATTATACTTAGTGAAATAAAGACGCCTTCTCCAGCCTCATTTATGCTATCACCTAGGTGTTGTCATATATTTCACAGCCGTATATCCACAGCTGGCAGCTTACAGCCAGCCTATGTGGTTAAATATTGTTTAGAACAAAGGTTGGAGAAGCACGTTCTGGCTCTGTCTCACACAAGATGTCACACTTAATAAGAGGAAGCTTATTCACTAATGCTATATGCTGCTTCATATGGTGTTCATAGTTTTAAAATAAACTATTGTGAATAGGGAGGAAGAAGAATCTGAATATTAGAATCATATGTATCATTAATTAGATGCAGTTCTGTGGTTGAAACCAAATCACAGGAATCTCGGATTTATAGTGATGTGACATTCCCAGGAAGTGATAATTAAAAAGCTTCAGCTGTTCACCAATTAGAAGTGAAATAACACTAAGTGATTATGATGTTTTTAAACTGAAGCTGCTTGAGGTGGATATGTGCAGATATACCAGACAACACATGCACACACACTTCCTGGTAACTTTCTAGATAAGATAACTTCTCTCCAACAGTGCAATGAAAAGTCATGTAACGTTAGACGTGGTTTGGCAGGTCTGTGCTTAACTTAACTCAATTCACAGTGTCACCTTTCCACATCCACCTGTTTACCTCTGTTGACAAGTTGAAGCACCGTCCTCACCTGAAGAAGCAGCAGGATGCAGTGAGGAGCTGTACATGTTTCTGTTGCTGTGTTGAAATATCATTTGTTTCTTATCCCTAGTTAACATTTGGGGGACTGAAACTCTTCAGACTATTTACTTCTGCCCCGTGCTGTAAGACCTGGGTATTGCACATGTACAATTTAACTAACAATGTTTTGTGTAGTTTACAGCAACAAATGTAATTTGATGTAAAAATGCATGCAGGTTGACAGGCCTGGCTATACCCAGAATAGTAAGCAAATTCTCCTGTTTTCAACAAGACAATGTTGAAGAGGTGGGCAGGGCTCTTCCAAACAGGTTGATGCAAATTTTACTCTGGGGGTTTATACCCTCAGGAAATACAGTACCCTCACACCACACTCGCAGTCAGACATCTGATATAAAAGAATAATCATAACAAGATAACATTCACTGTGGTCAGAGATGGACTTGTATCATAACGGAGGTATGGGACATTGAGTTTTTAATAAAAGTCACATATTGGCATGGTGTATCTGCTCACAGATTTATCAATCTAACTCTATTCTCGATCTCCCAACAGAGAATTTCTGTCTGGAATCAGTGATTTTACCTCGAGCTGCAGAAATAATAACAGCAACAAAACTGTGTTTGCTGTTTCAGCATGTGGAAAGGCTACAGTGACGGCTTTAAAACATTTGGGAGGACGGCAGGATCTAGCATTGTCTTTTATGTCCTGAAAGAGTTTACGCTGAAGGCAGTGATGGCTCCTGCCAAAAGGTAGGTGATTGTGTCATCCACCGCCCAGATGCAGCGGCCGTGCCTCCATCTCTGCTGCTCTTGAAGATACTGCTGTGGCTCTTTTGGTGCGCTCGACCCTGGCAATCAGCGAGACTTCAAACTCCGGCACCCAACCTTTGAACGTCGCCCGTGAACGTCTGTTGCCAAGCACTGCTTTCCTTTCGGCATGGAGATTAGAGACACAGACCAGGGAAACACTGGTGCTTTCAGATGCTTCTGTCTGTGTCAAGCTATGCCTGGAACATGATGTACTGTCAGGGGCACAGTGTGCTGCTAATACTAATGCAGAGTACAACAAATTCAGTAGTGTACACTAATTCAATGACACATCACTCAAATGATACCAGTATTATTACACTGTAGGATAGTTATCATTAAGCAGTGCACACAGGAAATAAGTTAAATTACAGAGTCTGCTCCCTCTGGCTGATTTTCTGTTTTAAAGGTCCCATGTAGTACAAAGGTAGATGTCAACGTCTTCTTTGATTTTAAATCAGGTCCAGGTTCTATATTAATGTAGTGAAAGTATCAAAGGTCTCAGTCCACAGAGAAATGCTCACAGCCTGTTTTCAGAAACGGAGCCTTAAAATGAGCCATCAGGACTTTTGTATCATGGTGATGTCAAAACAAAAGCAGTCATTGCCCTCACAAGCCCTTCTCCAAGCCCTGCCCGCCTGGAGCCACCATCCAATGTTGTAGAAGTGCTTTGTTCACCTAAAATCTCCTATATTTTTATTTGAGCTACCAGAAAGCACTCACAAACCTGTTGTTCCTTGAGCTCCAGAGAGAAGCCTGAGAGGAGATGTGAAACTACACTGAGATGGTTTTTGTTTCTTAAAATCACAAATATACCTCTTATTGATATCAACACTTCACATAAAAGACTGGAAAAGTGTAAAAAATGGGACCTTCAAGAATGTTTTTTATGACTGAGTAGACTGAAAAGACTATTTGACTCTCTGGGCTGTATTTTTTTTTCTGTGTGGTGAGTCCATTGGCTTCTGAAGGGCTCATTTATCCAGCGGCCTTCCCTCTGCCGGTGACTAAGTGTGGACCGGCCTCTGTGTCATATCTGGGTGCTGCCGTGGCCAAAAGGCCCTAAAGCCAGCCATACATCATCAGATATTGATACATTTCCACCACAACACCATGGCTGACATTTGATTCATGGCTTGGGGTGCTCTTTTTGAATTCCTAACAGTCAACAAGGGATCATGGGGAAATGTCAATGTTGTGTTGGTTTGGGGCGCTTCACTGACACAAGGGAGACTGGTAAAAATAATGGACGACAGGTAGCTAACTTTGTCTGGAGCTAATGACCCTTTGGTGTGTGACTTTCTGTTTGTGAAGGTACAAGTGGATATAATAATAAGAATAATAATAACAATAATAAAATCATTTTAGTTTTAGTCAAATATGACTTCAGATTTTGGCCACAACTATGTAAGAAATAATGGCAAAATGAAAGGAAAAACATTTACCTTTTTACTACTCACTTTTAGCAGATTTCAATAACCTTTCAGAAAGTTCTGGGTCCAATTCTAACATTTGTAAAACTCTCACTTTATGTTATGTCTAAAGGTACACAACATGAATTCTTTCCTGCATCCACCACACCAATCTCCACTATTATTATAAACTGGTTTTACACAACTTGTGAATTACGTTCGGGTTACGGGTATGATTTTTCTTTAATGCTAGCTATTGACAAAAAACTAGCCTCAGTAGCATTTTTATTTTTTAAAAATTGACACTATTGCATGTAATAGAACAAAAGCAATAAGAAAAACTAAAAAATACTGAAATGGACATTTGGCTTCACTTTTGAGAGCTAACTTCAGTCTCTAACTTCAGCTGGTCAGTTTCCCTCTTTTACTTTGTAGCTTAACTTCACATCCCCTAAAAATGTTGTTCCTGACCTACATGGTTTCAACTGCTACCTTTGCTGCAGCGAGGTCCAGGAGGACTCCGGGACCCTGTGACATCACTGGGTGTGGTTACAGGTACAACAGGAACACACTTCTGACCACACCCAGGGTCAGAGGTCAAAAAGGCTGGAAGCTTTTAACCCCTGAGGTCAGTGACACACACGTGCTTTTCAGCCTGCTGTGAAGTCACTCTTTCAAGCCGTGCTAGGCGCTCGGCTTCAATACCTGATCATGAGGTAAAAATAACAGCTTTCAAACATCAGTCAAGCTTTGTCCTGCACTGTTCACTCTGGTGCAAACTGTGAAAAATGCATGGATGTCAAACTCCAAACATCGCTGTTCACTTGACATTTTGGAGATGTGAGGTTTTCACTCAACAACAGTGATATGTTTATCCTGCAGACAGTCGCTATTAAGTTTATACCTGCCCTTTGGAGAAAATAGCGCTGCTCTTTTCTGCACTGATGAATGTGGCTTTTAACAAACATCCCCTGACAGAAGAGGCTTAAACAGTGCATGATCCCTCTCACCGCCAACTGCTGTGCGCACACACACAGCCGCGCAACACAATATAATATGCACTTCACAGCCCGCAGATGAAATGAATGCAAATAACCGCATGAGAAAGCCTTTTGAGCGTGCCAGAAAAATCAGTCTGTGGCCCCTGCTCTTTTAACATTTACTAAAAATCCATCACGTGGCGTTTGCAGAGTAAGCAGAACGCCAGATAGACTGTAACAAATGCACATGCTCTCTTTTGTCACCTTTTCTTTCCTTTCTGCCAAACCTTTCAAGTGCACGCACTCACACAAACACACACACTTTATAAGCTCTTGCAGTAGGCCAGCAGAGAGAGCAGGAGAGGCATGACAATAGACTGAAAAGAGAGTCAATATCGAACTGAGGAGAAAAAAAATCCAAAGAACGCTGAAGGTCTATACCTATTGTGTGTGTATGTTTTACTTTTAAGTCTATGCCTCCTTTTGAAAATTACACACCACTGCTCGCTGCTGTCTGATATGTCAGGCAGTTTCTCTAATGAATGCATGTCAAGTGTTGTACAGGAGATTTAACTAGATGTTTTCTTTATTCCGTTTTCATGATTTTTTTGTCCTCCCTGTGGCTCATAATTCATGTCATGACTATGTTAGAGAGCGAGGGCCCAGGAGCAATCGGAAAAAGACACAGAGACAAATGAGTGGTTCACATTATGACAGCGAGATCATCCTCTCTCCACCTCCACAACCCCTGGATGCATCCTCCTCAACATCTGGTTAACCCAAGCTTTAAAAACAAAGGTGAGAGGAAGCACTGGATGTCAGCTATGCTGGAGAGTCTGGCTGTTTGTTTGAAGTAGCTGCCACATCTAAACAAGCCAAAGCTGTAAATGTGTTTCTGTAAAGTGGCTCAGAAGGGAACATGTGGGTTGTTGTAAAGGAAATAGAAAGAGAAAGCAAGTGGAAGAAACTGACAGAAAGAAAGGAGAATATTTTTGTGCATGCATGTAGGTCTGTGGACGACAGCACAGTGTGCATACAATATGAGTGTGTGTGTGTGTGTGTGGTCATGCATACCTTTGTGAGTGCCACCTGATTATGGGTGAGAGTGTGGGAAGGCTTGAAAATGAGGCTATACAGCACGTAATGTCACAATGCTCAACGTTGACATTTCACGCAGCAATTAGAACAACAGAAGTAAAATGATTCAGGAGACTCAGTCTCTACAAACAACAACTATCCGTGTATTTAATTATTCATATGTTGTAAGGGAGAAAACTGACTTTATTAAGTGATGAGCTGATCTGACAGTTTGCCTGGTAGCACTGCTGTCCTGTGAAAAATGTCTGATGAACTGAGGGCTAAGAAAAACAACCTGTTTTCAGCCTGTGACAGAGCATTTCTCAGGCAATTTAAGGAGTTTGCAAATGATTTATCTAAAGTTACAGTAAACTCTGTAAGAGTCTGGGCACTATTTATGCTCAGCCTTTTTCCAGCAACAACCACGACTCCATGTTTCTACAATTTCACATATTTTGTAATTACTGGCTGCCTACTCTTTGGACACGTGGGATTCACAGAGAAATATGCAGAGTATAATTTCACATCCATGGATTCACTTTTACCTGACTGATATCAGCCACACTGTCTGACAGTAGCCGATTAAGTAAGTGCTAATGCAAACTCAACACCTTCTTCTGCTGCTACTTTATTAAAAGTAGCAGTAGAAGAACTTTTAATAAAGTAGCAGCAGAAGAAGTGGCAAAGCACTGGATGGAAGGTTAGGGCTGACTGCGATCACTCATCAACAATGTGTCAATACATTCCTCCAGCTAGTTCTTTCATTTTCATCAATATTTATTTTCATTAAGGGTCCCATAGAGTATAAAGGTAGATCTGCATGTCTTTCTGATCATAAACCAGGTCTTGTTTCTATATTAATACAGTGAAAGTACCAAAGGTCTCAGTCCACAGAGAAATGCTCACAGCCTTCGTTCAGAAACTGAGCCTTAAAACCAGCTGTCAGGACTTCAGGAACTTTGTGATTTCACAACAAAGCACTGGTGACTGATTTGTTGACCTGAGTGTTTACCTGAAATAAATATTTTTATCAGAGGAGAGGCTCAGGGCCTCGAGCCTCTTTTCTGATTGGCTCACCACTTCACCGTTACTATACATTATATTTAATATATAAATACAGTACATATCATAGATACATTATTTTGCTGAGGGATGCTAGGTTACACATTACTTACATGCTTTGAGCTACATTTGTTTCTGGCATCAGTGCAGAAAGTTCTCCTTGTCAATCTTTGTGTGTCTGTGTGCAACCGTGGTGTTTAATTTCTCCATCAGCAGGAACGCTGCTGGTTCATCATCCTGCACAGGAGAGGCTGGGCAGGCCCAGAAATTCAGCCAGGATGCAGAAACAGGAAACAGAGCAGTGGGGATGGATTTGTTGTGTAGCTGCTGACATACAACCAGGTGCTAAAGCGGCAAATGCATTAAAAGTGAGGGTGTGTGCATTCTGCGCTGGCTGTTTGAGTTTTATGCAACTGTGTGGACAACTCTGCCACTGTTATTAGTAATTCATCATCTTTTTAGTGAAGGTGATGGATAAGTGCAGAGAGATGGGTCAAACTTTTCTTACTTTAAAAGCTTAAATGTCACAGAGTGAAAACTTTTCCTTTCAGCCGCTGACTAAAGCATATGATAACTATTCATGCTGTGAGCTGTGGATTTTTCTTTCTTTTTTTCACATAACACAATCTGTCAAAGCTTTATCACTGCTCTGTGTAGCCAATCGAATGGCTAATCAGCCCATCTACCCAGAAGAATTTGTTCTAAAGTTCACAGTGCTGGGATATCTTGAAGCTGTACGTGTGAGCCACCTTCCTGATAGTGTGAATGATTGGTACAAATGTTCTAAGGCCATGATTTGCTCCAGCCTCTAGAACAGCCTTTATTTGATCTGCTAAGTGCTCTGCGAGCAGACGGCATCAGGCGAAGATATTGTGACTCATGGCAACCCTCCCTGTCATCTGTATGCAGAGTTCAGCACTTCCTGTATTGGAGGGGAAGAAGTGCCATCAAAGGTCGCCCCAGAAACATCCCTCTGTGACAATGACAACGGAGACGGTATTAGCAGGCAGCTTCGGGTCCGCCTCTCATATTTAGAGGTGACACCTGTGACCTGAATCTGCAATTCAGCTGTTCTGGAAACAATTGTTACGAAAAAATCAGCGGATAAGGGCAGAGAAAGTAAAAAGTTCATTGAGAGTTCAGCTGCATTTATTTTGTGTATTCATATTCTTCTAATTTGGCAGAGCTCAGCTATAGTGAAGGGGAGCTCAGGCACAGAGAAACGGTGCCGTACACAGTGAATGCTATGAAATATGTCACCTATTTCCCAGCAACTTCACATGCACACGCACATGCATGCATGCCTGATCACATTTGCAAGATATGTGTGGGGGACCCTAACACAGGATGTAAAAACCATAAACACTGTGCATTACATACAGTATATGACCTCTGTGTTTCCTCTTGTGGCCTAGATAACATAAAAATACATGGAGATGGAGAAGGAGCTCCATCCATAACCCAGTGGACAGTGGTTCCAGGCACAGCGCAGACCTTAACTAGCTGCCTGTTGTATACTCATGGGCAGGCAGGCTGAAATATGAAGGCTGAGGACATGAGGTCTTCCCAGAATGCTAAACTCTCGCTCTCTCTCTTCCCCTGTATATCTCTCACCCCCCACACCCCTCCTCCCACTGTGCCCTGCAACCAATCTGACGCCTAATTAATCCTGAAGGTCTTTTGTTCCGCTGAGGTTTTCCTCTCCTTCCCCCACTGCACTCCATCCATCCTCACCTCCCTCACTCCCCCCACAGCCTACCTCTCATCCTTTCCAATGCCAGCTTGCTTTTTACCCCCCCAACACACACACGCACACACACACACACACACACACACACACACACACACACACACACACATCTTATTCCAGCCTCTCCCATTTTGTCTCCCCCAAGGGAGGCGAGGTCCAGTCCCAGAGAGCAGGACAGAGCTGACAGATGTTTTTCTTTCCCTTTTATTTTCATCTTTGGGGTAATTTAGTCAAGAGAAAAATGAATGGCTGTTGTTACATTTATTCCCAGTATTCTACTAATTATGCTCATATGAGAGACTTTTGTGGTTTTATTTACACAGGTATGCCACAACATGGAGACAATGATTATCAGTAGGCTAATATAAAGATTTATATTTTTACAATACTCACCCCAAAGGGATCGGGTGCCATGTAAAGTGTATTATATGTTATATATATAACATTTAGGCAAGGGCACATATTTGGTTCCTTGTCATGAGACAGATGGACAGATGCTGATCTCATGTGTACACACTAAATATGAGGCAAGTTGGCTTATCTTAGCATGAAGACAGGGAGCAGGGGGAAGCGGTTAGCCTGACTCTGTCCTAATTATTATGACAAAAAATCTGATCAAAAACAAAAGTGTGAAAACAACAATTAGTTGTTGTCTGGGGGAGAGGCCAGACTACTTCCTGGGAAGGAAGACAGAAGGACTTTACTGCTACAAGTGAATAAATAGACCTGTACTAAATATATAGTGAAAATCAGTAAGCTTCAGAAGTTGTCCGAAGTTGTCCGTTGTCAAGTGTTTTCTTTGGACAAAGCCAGTCTTGCTGTCTCCCCCTGTTTCTAGTCTTTATGCTAAGATGGGCTAACTTTCTCATTTCTTCATATTTACCACTATGTATTTATTATTGTTGTAGTAAATTTAAAGGTTTCCAAACATTTGTCACATCGTGAAAGAGTTTTTTTTAAAACTCTGATTTCAAATTATCTATGGCATATTGTGCTGTGGTGATAGATGCTACATCAATCATTTGTGTTTTATCTTCTTAGTGTCTTAAATTTCAATCATCTGATATCAATTTAAATACCCAAGAATTTAAATACAGTTTAATAAAGATAATACATTTACAATAGCTGAAGTGTGTTGTGCTGGCTGCTGTATGTGTGTTTAAATCCAGGCTTTAGTGTCACCATGTTGTCTTCATGAACAATCTGATCTCCCAGCAGTGATGTGTCCTGCATGTTAAACCCTGCTTCTAGTCTTTATGATAAGCTAGGCTAACTGTCTGCTTGTTGCTTCATATATACCGTACAACTCTTTAAAGCAAGACAACAGGTTTGTTTTCCTATGTGTTAACCTGCTCTTTTAAGATGGAGCTTGACCCCAAAAAGGTTGATATAAAACCACAGATAAATTGTTGTGAGATTTACCTTCAGCTCCAGATGAGGCAATGGGAGGCTTTAGATGTGGTTGGACTATGACGAGTCATAAGCAGAGGTGAACAGCCTGACTCATATTTCAGTCCACATCAACAATGTGAGATGTTGCCTCAGCTTTGAAACTGAGGGGGTTGGGGAGCCTCTTGGGGAAACATCTACAGAGGTAAGGGGGCCCAGTGAGTCCAAGTGATCAGCCAGGCATGTGAGTAGGTGGAGAGGGACAATCACTGCCAGGGGATGTGTGTCTGTGTCTGCATCTGTGTGTTTGTATAGCACAACAGGACTGATATTTTGGACATTTTGTTTTAAGGATATAATACTGTCTCATTATTCTGGGAAAACCCAAAACAACAATCAGCAGCTCAGATGTTTGTAAAAAAATGTAGCAAGCTTAGAAACATCAACACCAAGTCTGTAGACTAATTGCAATAGCTGGATGATCAAAAGGCAAACTGCTACAACATCAAGAAATGTGTCACCAAAAAAATGATTTAAGCTGAATGTTTGTGACTTCACATCAGATATGTGTGAAGAAGAAATAACACATTGCCTCTGCAGATGCAAGTGCCCCCCCCCCCCCCCCCCTCTGCTTTTCTTGCCCCATGAAAATACTCCTGCACATTTGAAAACAGTAAAAAGTGAGCAATAGTTATCCAACGTGTACCAAGGATTCTCATTGATGGTAAAAAGAGACAATGAGCCCACAGGTTGTCTGTCAGCAGGTTAGTACCCATAGTTAGGTTTTGTTGCTAGGCAACATCTAGTGGTTGTAGTGATGATGACAGGTGCAGTGACGTAGTTTATGGAGCGACAAAGTTCACATAAGGAGGAGATTGGGGTGAATGGATTGATGAACAAAACACAGGACGATGACAACAATGTTGGATTCCACCGTGAAAATAGCAGTTCATGTTGTTTCTATTATCCATGATCGTTCCACAGAGTTAACCACATTGTTATTATGGTAACCACGACAACAAAGACTGCAATTTTGAATGACTTCAGGATGACAAGTGCTCAGCCACAGTCCACTGCTGGTGTTACACCAGATCATGTGACCTGCAGCAGTGAAACGCCACCTCATGGTGGTGATGCTGTTTTTTAGCTGCAGCACAGCCCCTCAGTGAGGAGGAAACTGACTGAGGACAGGGTTAATGAAGGTCAGAGACCTCAGCAGAACGTCCATGCTTTAGCTTTGATGGTTAATTACTGTAGTTTCCATTAGTGCTGGGGCCATGTTTGTCTGCTAACTGGTTCATAAATCACAATTCAAATTATCAATTGTGTTTATTAAAAGTTTTAAATATCATATTATATCTTCTGTTGCATGCAGCAGCAGCCCCAAATTCATGTCTCTTCCAGAACCATGAAGTACGACAGGACACATTATCACATTATATATAGGACATAGAAAAGACCAGCTCCTCTCAGTGTGACATCAGGTCGACGTTCTCAATCCATTGCACACTTCATCTTGTAACTGGCCACGACACTAAACACTGTTAGTGGGTTACATTCATTGTTTGATGAAGAAAAACACATGGTCTTGAGTTAGTCTTTCATAAGAATGAACCTTCAGTCTATGTGTGCAGCATCTTATTATGACCTGTGGTTACGTTTTGTTGTTAGGCGACATCAGCATGCCCCAAACGGGCATATTTACGTCAAAATGACAGCAACCTCTCACTGCAATAATTATTATTATCATAGTATTATGCTATGTCTGCATAGACATAGCACTCTATGTCTATGTTGACAGTCCTGAACTGACTGTCAATATTGTTTCTTTTAACCATGAACATGTTCCCTCAACCCTTATTCATAATTGTAACCATGACGATAAAGGTCCTCTAACCTCAGTAAAGTATTTATTTGAACCCAGATCATGATCTCTTACTAAACCTTCCCAGTTGCTTTAAACGTAACCATTATTTTTTAAAACTGTTTAGCTGTGGCATATTGTCTGCTGTGGTAATAGATGACAAATCACTCATTTGTGTATTATCTTCTTAGTGTTTTAAATTTCAATCATTAAAATACAGTTTATTTACAATACATTTACAATAGCTGAAGTGTTGTTGTGCTGGCTGCTGCATGCGTGTTTAAATCCAGGCTTTAGTGCCAAATCTGTTGATCTGCTCACTGTATGTCACCATGTTGTCTTCATGAACAATCTGATCTCCCAGCAGTGATGCGTCCTGTACGTCTCCATTCACCGTGCATGACAGAATGGTCCATTGCTTCAGGCAGGAAGGTCATTTAAAGGCCAGAAATCCAGACCTCTCCTCTCTCCTCTCTCCTCTCCTCCCTCCTCTCCTTCCTCTCCTGCCTGAGAGCCAGAGATAAACCTACACATACCAGCCACACAGGACCAATAGTCGTGATTTATCGGAAGCCATTTGGTACCTGAACGCCTATGAAATTGTAATGAACTTGATTATGCTTTTAATGAAGTGTGAGAGGTTCTTCAGAAATGATTATAGCAATGCTCTGGCTCACAGCTTGGGCTGTGGAGGGGAAAGGTGGAGGGAGAAAGAGGGAATGGAGGACTGTCACAAACAATGAGGACTTAGTGGCAGCGACTCAGGATACTGTAGGGTGAGCAGAGGTGCAGACAGTGGTGCCACGTTTCTTTGGGATAGATTACAGGGGCGTTTTACTGTATATGTGAGGTGACTTGACCCGACCAACCCCATTTCAATTCCTCCCTGCTGAGGGATTTTCCCTCAAAGCTGCATGCTGACGCGGTACATTAGATTCAACAGCCTGCAGCCTCATAGGTCACATTATGCATACATATTAGACAGTTGAAGATGATTCTAACCTTTCCATGTACAGGGTGCTCCTATTCAGATGGGGAAACATTATTGTTCGGTAATTTCACACACAAATCTCCACTCTCCAATCCTGCCTTTTCTTTAAATACCACATGATGATGTAAGTGGCTGCTAAAAGGGCAAACTGGCAGTCCAGGTACAAACAGTGGCTTTTTACTCATATTATTCTTTTACACAAAGTGACAAATTGTAATGAGATACTTTATGGATGCACATAAGCATGTAAGGAATTCCCTTTATGCTCAGAGGTCAGAGATCAGGAGCAATTTGCAAACACAAGACCTAGTGGTGCTGTTAAAAATATATTTGTACTTTTGGTTATTATTTTGTCTGTGATAATAACTTTTGAAAACATGGTGACATGTCTGAGGCTGCAGCCAATATTATTTTATATATGAATGTAATGATTATTTTCGGGGGGCAGGAAGATAGAAAATTTAAAAAACTGATACCCATCCAAAAAAAATTAAAAAAATCACTATAGTCTATCGAGAGGATAGATATAGAGATAGTTTTTAATTTTTTTATACACATACATACACCTATCTATCTATATTTAGATAATGATATAAATGATGAACAGTGCAGATCCCAAAAGCATGTCAAGGCAGATACATTGAATAAAAATATTTTGAATGGGATTTCTATATGATAACACTCCATCCACAGAGTCTTAACGAAGAGTTACCTTTAGTGGTGATTAACAGACATCAGTCCATCCTCCTGTTGCCTTGAGCATTTGTTGTATGTGTGCATGTGTGCTAGTAGAAACTCCTCGAATAGTCGTAGTGCTCACAAAGTTCAGAGTTGGATTATATGAACTCACATAAATACATATGCACACTGATACAGATTTCTTGTCAAGTCTGTAAAATACACCACATGTCTCTGTGGTGTTCTCTGCCAGATTGCCTTTTGTTGAATTTGTGTGTATATGCTTTCCTTTCCTAGTTTTGATCCCTGTGTATGGACGACCTCTGCATTCCCCCATAAAGTTTATATTTTACTTTACTACCTAGTTTTCTGTGTGCTCTCTCTCCATTTTAGTCTGACCACCCCCATACTGTCACATTTCTAGGTTTGTGTTTTGAGAAACATATGAATTTCATTATTGGTGTTAATATGCAGCTAAAAGATCAAAACCTGAAGGGTGTTAGTTTTCAAATGTAATCTTTCTGGCTGGTATCCTGTGTTCAGCTCAGTTGCGTCATATGGAAGAAAGCAGCTGGCAAGATATTTATTTGGGATAAACTAATGACTAGCTCTTGTTCTACAGCTCTGGCTTTGTTGCTGTGTTTTTTCATAACCTAAAGCTCAACATTGGTCTGTTCAGAGAATCTGTGTTTGCTCAGAGTGAAGCGCAGTGAGCTGAGGATGTATGGACTAAACCAAACTGCCTACACTTAGGCTGATAAAATATGGCACAGAATTATGTTGGGTATCATTTATCTAAAAAGCAAACATGACTCACTGAGATCTGGCATTTTACCTCTTGTTGTTGAACAAGAGAACTTTGTCAATCTGGAAAAGAATTTGTTGAATGTGCCTTGTTGATGACAGAAAGGAGGAGCATTTTATTTTGTAAGACAAAAAAACTGATATTGACTTTGTAAACATGGATGATGCACAAAGACCGAGTTTGCTGTTCACATATGAAATATTTAAATTAGCCAGTTACCTGGAGAAATCCTGGAAAAAAGCCCTTTATTTATGTATTTATTATATTATATGTAGCAGCTCTTTCCTATCAACAGTTGATTTTAATTTTCTCCCATATCATTTGTAAAAGAAAATATAAGTTCCCATAACATATTTTGTTTATCCATTACAGAAGGATACATTTTTTGTAAAGCTTGTAATTCCATATGGGATGGACCACATACTTAGGTTTTGTTGCTAGGCAACATCTCGTGGTCATAGTGATGATGACGAGCGAAGGAAAAGTGCAGTGACGTAGTTTATAGAACAACAAAGTTCATGTCAGGAGGAGGTTGAGGTGGATGGACTATGACTATGATGCAGGAAAGTGGTGTTTGATTCCCATGTTAAAGTAACAGTTTGTGTTGTTTCTCTTGTATCCATGACTTGTTTTAAGAAAAAATTTAAATAAAAAACTGAAACCTTACCATGACTGTTATCATAGTAACCATGGCGACAAAGAAAGGTATGCCACTGTTGCTACAGTCTGCCAATCCAGTATGACTGCTGCCATGGGACCACAATTTCTGGAGACTCTCCTATGGGTCGAATACGTAGGCTGGATAAAAAAGTAGATGACTCTGTAAAGTGAAGCCAACGCTGAAGAACCTTAAACCTTTTTTTTATTCTATCTAATGACCATCAGGGGGCGACTCCACTGGTTGTTAAAGAAGTCAGATTGTATTGAAGTCTATGGGAAAATGTCCCTACTTCTCCCTTGATTTATTAGCTCAGTAAATGTTTTCCTAATGAGTTTATGGTCTCAGTTTCAAGTCTTCAGTACAACATGATGTTCATTTTTTAAATGATGGTCCATTTAGAGGAAAATAGACCAGAAAGCAGGGGGTGAATTAGGGGGCATGGCTACTGTGTGATTGACAGATTGTACCACCCAATCAGGATAGAGTACAGAGCAGGTCAGATCCACCCCTCACTCCTCCTCAGCTCCACCTTCTCCTCCAAATATGGTTTATTCTAGTTAAAAAAAAAAAAAAAGATGGTGACAGCCAAATTACAAACTGGAGACTTCAAAACAGCAGCTCACAGACCGATGGGTGACATTATGGAGGGTTGACATTTGGTCATATCAGAGGGTTAAAAAAATGAGCAGTGTGGTTGTTCAGGTTGAAGGACAGGTTGATCAGGCTGATAACAATATCTCTCTACATATATTCTAACCTGGACAAACACTCAACCACCTGAAGAGACATTTCATTTGACTGAATCAAGAGAAAGTGATAAATGCAAATGTTTTATCAGGCAATTTGCACAACACTACCAGCAGTGTGGTGGTAATCACTGTTGATCCTATGAGTACAGTCTGCTGCAGAAGCTGTCATTGTGTGTGTGTGTGTGTGTGTGTGTGTGTGTGTGTGTGTGTGTGTGTGTGTGTGTGTGTGTTTGTGTGTGTGTCATCATCATCACTGTCCACAGGCTGAGGTTGTAACACTATCTGCAAGGTCTTTGAAGCTGTTAATCAGCTCCCCTCTAATGTGTTGCTCACACCTTCTCTCTCTCCTCTACTTGGTGGATTTCTATCTTAGACAGGGTGCTTGGCCGAGCAATGGCTGTCGCTAATTTGTTGTGGCAATATTAATTAATGATCAGCCTGTCACAGCTGTTTATATTGAGACAGATTAGAAGTGGGAGAGATTAGACAAAGAAAACAATCTGCGAGAGGCTCAGCCGCTGACAGGGGTCACCTTCACGTGTCTGAAATTATATTCAATTTACCGTGGCAGAGGCAGCGAAATTACTCCACTTGACCAGTCTGTATCCTTCTCTATCTGTGATGCTTCTCATTTAGAGATAACTAAATTAAATCATATTGAGCCAGAAAAAACTAAAGGACAACATGCAGTCACATTTGATCTCAGCTGGTATGATGACAAAAATCAAATATTATCTTGCACTTTTATGAAACCAAATGACATATACACATGTTTCCATGCTCTCTCTCCTCCATTAACCCTAATTTTCATTCTGCTCTGGAAGCCAGCACATTTCCCTATTCAAATAGACCTTAATCCAAGGTGGCAGAGCGCAGCGTCCTGACCACTGACCTCTGCACCGTCCTTCCTCGTGGGCCTGCTGACTCTGACTCCGCTTTCCCACCGCCGCACACAAGTCTCAGGCTCAGTTGACTTGGCAACACTGCTGTGCGTTGTGACAGCACAGAGAGATTAAGTGGCCAATCAGGGCCTGAACAGTGGGGTAATCATTCCACTTGGCGAAATGGGTGTCAGGATTACTCCAGCGCTTTCTCACATCACCCTGCAGGCTGTAATAGGGCAAATTTGATTTAACAGCAACAACTTCATACTGACTGATTAATAATAATTGAGACTATAAATATGTTTTGTTTAGTGGCAAATGCAGCCCTGAGGTTAGGGATGGTACAAAAATTATTATTATTTTTATTTACTTTCCACAAAAACATATCTATCATGTCTATCTGACCTCACAGTTCAGTATAGTTCAGTTTTATGCACTGGCAGACCTGAATAAAGCAGAGTAACAACTGTGATCTTTGTTTAATACAAAACAACATTCACAGCCAATGACAGATGGTGTATTATTTGACATTTAACCAAAACCAGCTTTCACTCACAATGACCAAAGGTCTTTTGTTGCCTAAACCACACACAGGACTCAGGATGTGAACCCTGATTTTATGTCAAAGTTCTGTACGATAGCCTGTGAACAGAATTCTACGGTGGCCCTGAGGGTTCAAAACAATGGCAAGTTAAGAAAACACATGAAAATAGAAAAAAACAAATTCAAAAAACCTCTTTAACAACTTGACAACACATATACCGAAAACACTCACTACAAAACAGAAGTGTTTCCAGGGGACATGAAAAAGTGATGCAATAGTAATTTGACTTCAACAACCTTCATCAAGCCGGGCTCATCACTTTTTGTCACCTGGAAAAAACTTCACATTGTCATTTGTGGTACTTGCTGTGCATCTGTGTATTTAATGGATTTGTGAGTATTTGCACATATTTTGTCGTATTGATGAAGATGCTTTCTGATTTGTTTGTGTTTTATCTACTTCATGGTTGGAATGAAAATGTCATGGTTCACTCAATTGATGACTTATTTTGTCAAAGTAAATACTAACAATGCAAAGTATCACAATGTATAATATTTAGCTCTCCTCCCCACCCCAATAATTCTCATATAGTTGCCTTCTTCTAAGCTTGAATAACCTTAATCTAACCTTTAATAACCTTATTCTGACTTTGAATCTGAACTATTCCTGCCACTGAGCAAGGCAGTTAACTCCCAGAAACACTGCCAGAGCTGCTAAATGTAGACGACTGTGGTTGTACTGAGCATCTCTCAGGAATGAATAAGTGGAATTAAGTCAATGTAAGGCAACACATCTCTGCAGAATGGGTTCTCACTTGATTTCCCTGGATAAATAAAGGTTAAATGAAAGAATAAAACATTTAAGTCCTTGCTGGAAGATAAATAGCTCTTTAATGTCAAGCAGACTGTGGTCCAACGCCTCATTTCTGGTGTGATTGTGAAAGTCAGTTCCCACAGACATGAGCGTTGGAGGGATGGAGGAAAGAATAGGCTGTATCAGTGCAGGAAGGGGTCTGCTGCAGGTGAGGACAAGTACTAGTATGCTTGTCTTGTCAGTCTGCTCCTATTAGTCTTTAGTATGTATGTGGAGCCAGTAGGCTCTGAGATGAATACAGCACCATGGAGTTCAGGTGAGTTAAATATTTCATGTGGGGGAGGGGGTTCAGTTCAGCTCAGCACAAGTTTGAGGAGCTAACACTGCTCCTCATCCTCGTGTTCCATTCTACTGAGTTAGTGCAATATCATCAGCAATATTTCCTTCATGTCACCAGGCCAGTCTGATTAATTGCAAATTTATGACATATGAACTATGTCAGGTCCTACATGCTCCAACTTTAAGAGGCATGCAGAACTTGTTTTCGTTTATGTTGAGCTTATCTCCTGTAGGTCAGGTTATTCTTTCTTTGATAATCATTGGTTTGGTCAATAAAGTATCAGAAAATACTGACATATGCACATAACGAGTGTTGTCCTGACCCAGTACTTTAAATCAACTGACGGTTGTGTATATGAGTTCTCCAACAAAACAGGAGGATTATTTTCTGTAAAGAGTGTTTCCAAAAACAGCTGTGATATATTAATATTCAGCAGGATGAAGTGTGATCTGCAACTGCTGGATAATTTTCCTAGTTCAGGTCTGCAACAGTTATTCAAATAAAACTATATGAAAGGTTTGGTTGTGTTGTGGTCACTTCTCAAATTAAATAAGAGTAAACAGGTAAATGAGTAGACAGGTAAAAAGGATTTTTTTCCCATGCAGTAATTCCCATGACCAGTCCACCCGTACTTTGGTCTCATCTCTTTTTTCTCAGTCACCTATTTAATGCAAGGTGGCTTTCACCTGTGCTGCACTGTGCCATCTAACATGTGGGCAGTGCCTGTGTCTTTATAAATGTGGATGGGACTGATGGTTTAACAGGAGGGACTCACATGCACAGGCTACCAGAGAGAGAGACTCAGATTACAACACACACAGATGGGGTGTGACTTGATTTTCTGCCCAAAGGCTGTAAATAAAAGTGGATGTAGACTCTGGGTCTGTAAAGTGAAGCCAGTGATGAAGAGCCTTAAAGCTTCATTCTATCCAATGACCATCAGGGGGCGACTCCACTGGTTGTTAAAGAAGTCAGATTGTATTGAAGTCTATGGGAAAATGTCCCTACTTCTTGATTTATTAGCTCAGTAAATGTTTTCCTAATAAGTTTATGGTCTCAGTCTCTAGTTTCAAGTCTTCAGTACAACATGATGTTCATTTTTTAAATGATGGTCCATTTAGAGGAAAATAGACCATAAAGCAAGGGAAGCATCAGGGCATGGCCACTGTGTGATTGGCAGACTGTACCACACAATCAGGATAGAGAACAGAGCAGGTCAGATCCACTCCTCACTCTTCCTCAGCTCCACCTTCTCTTCTAAATATGGTTTCTTCTGGTTTTAAACAACCAAGACACTGATGGCCAAATTACAAACTGGAGGCTTCAAGACAGCAGCTCACAAACCACTGGGTGATGTCATGGTGGGTTGCCACCTGCTTCACTACATCTTTACGTAGAAAAAAAAATGTTTTTTGATGTAATATTGCTTAAAATTTCATTTACAGAACCTTTAAAAAGGCATACCCTTTTTTGTACATATTTAAATGTCGGAACCTTAAAATTCAGGAGGAAGGATTATGCTAAATGCTCAACAAGACCATTAACATCTTCTCGCTAAAGCTTCATCCTGCTACAGGTGGAGCCAGAGGGATTTCTGGGAAAGAGAACAGGCCAAGCTGGCAAACACAAGCTGGCATACCACCATAACGTTTGCATTACCCCCCCAGACTACAGCTGGCAACCAACCCCCGCATTACGTGTCACATCTGCATTGTAGTCAACCACTGCCCATGCAATTAGTGCTTGGCAAGTAGACTGAATATGGACAGAGTGTGTGTGCATGGAGGGTGTATCACCACCATACGCACAAACACGTGCCTGGTCACATGTTACTTGTACATGCATATATACACTTTCTATATGTGCTTTTGTCCTTTAGCAATGAAAACAACTCTTGAGCCTGGCAGACAACACGACTGACTTTCAAGAAATTCCACAAGCGAGTGCTTTCTGGAACTAAACGGGTGCAGCAAATCCTCTTAAAATCCTTTTAGACACCGTGGCAGCGGGGAGAAAAAGAAAAGTTTCTCCCAGGCAAACATGTGCAGGTTTGTTGGGTTGATGTCGTGCTCAGGGGAAGGACACTCTCGCCAGTTTATTTCTTCAAGGCTGGAAAAGAATGTTAATACGACAGATACCCTATAGGACGCACAGGAGCACAGGATGGTGACAGACGGCTTCAAGGAAAGACTTTGGGGAAAGGGATGTGAACGGCTTAATTTTTCGATTTAAGTCTTGAAGAGTTCTGCGCTTTACATGTTATTTTGTGTTGTAATAGGACAGAAGAAGGAAAATTTTAAGTTGCACTTTGAGTCGCCTGCATGACAATGACCTGGCCAGAAGTTTTTCTCATTGTAAATAACTAAAATCAGTGTGACTATCTATTCAGGGCAGTTTTACATTAGATGAAATTCTGCAGCTGAAATGAAGTTTTAAATGGCTGTCAACAAGTGCCAGCCAATCCAGCCACTGTGTCTTTAGGCTCTCCAATTTCCACAAGTTTCTCAAAAACTAGTTTCCTCGCTCTGATTGCTATTTACATATTTGGGTAAATGAGCATGGGATTGGGCGGTTTGTTTGTTGGTATGCTCTTTGCTTTTCTATCTCCTTTGGGCAACAGATTGAATTAATGTTTGTAGACACTGTGATGCCACACATGAGGAAACAGGAGATTTTGCAAAATTACAAAACTCTCCCAATTACAGCTCTACAAACATATAAGACTGTGAAAAAAACTAATTTGGGTGGTGATGCAGATTTCTCTTATGTTAGAGGCACAAGGACAATAATTAGCTTCATTTACATGCTTTTCTGTTTAAATAGACCAACAAACAGATATTGTTTACTCAATACCCTGGCTGCAGAACACACACAACACCCACGCACAAATCTGTGATTTTTTTTTCATACATGCACTATTTTCTGAAGGGTAAATGTCAGTTTGCTTTTACATCGCTTTATCACTGCTGCCACTACTTCTGCTTTCACTCTGTTTAGCTCCTATCTTCTTTCCTCCTTAATTACTTGTTGGAAGGTGTTTGGCTTTTCACTGCACGCCTGCTGTTTTGGTCATTACAGGCCCCTGTAGGAAGTGGAGTGGCTGCCAAAGAAGCTTAGCAGAAGACAGGCGCTGGGGATGTGTTGTGTACTCACCTGGGGTAAATGAGGACAACTCTTCCTGCTGGCTTTGAGGCCTGTCCTCCCCTCAGGGGCAGTCCTGATGTTGAAGAGGGCCTGAAGAGCACACTGGGCCGCCTGGATCTTGGCCAGCTTCTTGCTGCGACCGCAGCCCTCAAATATCCGCCCGTCCACACGCACCGCCATCACAAAGCTGCGCAGTCGTCGGCCTTCAGTTTGCTCTGAAAGGCAAGCATAGCGCAGGCCCGGCCGGAGCTCATTTAGCAATGCCACAGGGCTCTTGGGAGCCTCGGGCTCTGGAACAATACCACCAAGCCTCTGCTGAGCCTGCACCATCAGGTCCAAGGTGTGGCGAAGCAATCGTCCATGTCTCAGTAGCTCACTCGATAGTAGCTTGCTCTCAGCCGCTGAGCTGCAGAGCGAGAGGCCATCAGAGCACGGCGAGGACTCAAATTCCTTAAAGAGCGTGCCAGGGAAGTCTGCCTGGTCTGAGGTGAAGTCAGCCGAAGGGTTGGAGATGTTTCCCATGGCTAGGTGGGCCTGAGGAGCATTGGGGAACTGGATGAAGGACTTGAGGGCCAGCTCAGCAGCTCTCATCTTAGCTTTCTTCTTTGTGGGGCCAGTGCCCTCAAATGTCAGCCCGTTCACCTCCACAGCGATGGAGAAGACAGGGGCGTGCACTGGGCCTGTCTGAGACACCATGCGGTACTGCAGGCCTGGCCGGAGCTCATTCAGCTGTACCAGAGCATTTTTTGGAGCCTCAGACCAGGACAGCTTCTTATAGATCAGACGGAGTTGACACAAGTGCCCCTTGTTGTCTTCCTCCAGCGGCCGTTTCCTCTTCAGAGCTGAGCTGCTGCTTCTTGTGGAGTCGGAGCAGAAGAGTGACTGGCACTCTGCAGATCCTATGGTGCGATCCTCTACGTTACCAATGTTGCGGTTTTCCTTCACCTCTGCACTGCTGGTACCTGCGATGGAAACACCAAACCAGAAACAGTGAAATTCAATATGGTGAAAAACCACTCAAGGAGGAATAAGAGCATTCATTGCTATGTGACACATTTTTCCTGGCTGAACAAAATGAATCAAGGAAAATCTCTCAAGGCAGATTGAGCCACTTGATACACAATGAAATGGTAATGAACAAATCTACAATCACCTTCCTGAGCCGAGCCCACTTCATACCACAGGGCTCCATCATATTTAAGTGTTTTTAAAATACAAATACAAATCCCTTAAAATGGCGATGTTATCTGCCAAATCATTCTGTAATCTGCTTCCAAATTGGTTCTGAATCTGTTTCGTAAGTGGGAGACATTGGTCCCCGTGGCCAACACAAAGCATCAATCCTATTTGTAATGGGGGTGGGGATCTCATGGAGTGGCAGACATTCTGAGAAAGGATGAGAGAAACGTCTGTAGCTCGCTTTATTTCACACTTCTATCCTCTGCGAGAGCAAAGTCTGAACAGCTGTGATACGCTCTTCAAACCTAGTTATGGGGAAGTGGTGGCGTATTGCATTTCTGATGGGAAATGAACAAAAATAGGGTGTTCAGATCTTGCCACAAGAATGTTAATAGTGAAAAGGGAGGCTGGGGGATCAAGTGCTCACGTTCACTGGTGGGCTGAAGCTGATTGTAGCTCTAGATGATGTGTATGCAGACGTGCACGTACCTGTCTAATGACTTATTTATCACAAACACTCAAATTTTAAATTTAATAGCTGACTTTTATAAGATAATACAGATTTTAACACATGAGCTGACACCCATGCGTAATCAAATTGCCCATTTCACAAATAATTAATTATGTGGGTGACGGAGAGATTTCCATATTAGACCTGCCACTGAGGGAGTTAGCGCCACATGCTGACAGAGAGAAAGAAAAAGAGGCAGCTTACTTAAACTGTCCTCGTCCTCTGTACTGCTGGTCCCAGGGCTTATGTACTTGAAAGGAGCGATCAATGCTGACAGCATACTGAATTTCTCTGGAGGAGAGACAAGAGACACGAAAAGTCAACAAGAGGGCAGCGGCCGAGATGTTTTGATAGTTTTATCGATTAATGCCACAGATCAGCGTTGGCCCAACACGGAGACAGCGACGGCGCATAAGTGAGCAGGAGTATGCACACAGGGCATGTTTCTCTGTCACATACGCCTGGGCCACAAGTCATACATCCTCACACAAGGGAGCAAACACACACACACACACACACACATGCACACACACACATATGGAAAATATCCAAATAATAAGCAACAGAAATTCTGAAAAATCTAATACAGCCTGGGCCTTGTGCAAGAGCATTTTCTTATTTCACTTTTTTTTTTTTGAGGTTTGTTGGTACAAGTGTTTGAATCAGAATCAGGTTTATTGCTAAGTAGGTTTTCACATATGAGGAATTTTCTCTGATGTTTTGGTGCAAACATATAAAGAAAAAATACAATGAAAGATGAAGCAAGTACTGCAGCTCAGATAGTTTAAATATAAAAAGTTAAGTTTACAATTAATCTTTTACAACACAAATGGGAAAAAATCATACTGTACATATGATATTTGTACATACATACCACTTCACTTTGCTTTGAATATGACTTGACTTTAATGTGACATGGAAAATTTACTTGAAAACAAACACCTCATTCAATAAATGCAAAAGATAAATTACTGATCTCAAACATATGATTTTTCCACCAATTACCACCCAGCAAAAGCACACATGAAAAGACAATATATCAATTTATTTCTTTGTCTGGTTCTGCCTCCGCGCACACCCACTGCTTCTGTGGTGATAAACTTCCTCTCTTTATCAGTGCTGACTTGTCGACAGCAGCTCTCCCTTGTTTCTCCCTGGGGCCTGCTGCTGTCCAGGTGTGCGTGTTGTTTACAGTATGAAGCCCTATTAGGGCCATCGCTTGGTCTGGTGCTCTCCATGCAGCGCTGAGCAGGATTGACAGACCGGTCTGGCTCCTTAATTACACCCCCTCTCTCCTCCCCAACATCAACTAATGATCAATAAAAGAGAAAGGTAAGGAAGAGGCAACAGGGCGGAGGAAGCAGAGGTGGAGAGAAGTAGGCGGAGTAGATGAAGTAGGAAAAAGCAAGAGGAAGAGAAAAAGGTAGAATGAGTTTATGTAGGTGGGTGGGAGGTTGGAGGGTGAGCCTGAGGGCAAGACTCCCTCCAACCTGCTTGCCTCCCTCCACCACAGGGCTACAGCAGCATCCAGGCCTGCAGCAGCAACAATTTCACAGAGCTAAATGCTGCATAAACTGGGCGACACATTACAGTGCAATAAACATGTTTTGATAACAGCGCAAGGTTGTGAATGAGCTCGGCCCCGAGTGCTCTCTCACTCTTCGCAGCTCAGCAGCACTACAGGGGCTCAATGAATCACTCTGACACACATGGATACACTCTAAACACTGAGGCTGGAGCTGTGCTAGTCCTCCTGGGCCAACATCACAATACAAGCATTTGCATTCTGACCTAATTACGGACTAAAGCCCAACACAAGCAGCAATTTGGCCCTAAATGACTCCCTCGGCCAACAGGGTCATTATCCAGGCAATTTTCAAATCAGTCTATATTGTTTTTTAAAGCCCCTAAAGCCCTATTAACAGTAAAAACATGGCTGTCTGGTGTTTACGAAAGTGGCAAAATTAGGAGTGCTTAAAGGTCTGTTGGCTGGTACAACATTTTCTAGTTCATTCTTGTATTTGTACACAAAATGTATCCAGTTCCTTTGTAGCGTGAAAGACAAATGTTCACATCAAGCATGAAATTACAGAGCACAGTGAGGCCGGCAATTAACACACAGGAGCCTAAGCTTTCACACTGGGGCCTGAAATGCCTGTAATGTATATTTGATAATCCTGTTTTGCCGAGGGGTCTGAACCACCCACTCATTAGCTTCTGCCAAGCCAAAAGGCCCACTGGGCAATGAGATACCAGGGCTTGGTGTAAATAGATGCACACAGTACATACAATATGTCATGAGCTTTAAAACCAGAAGCTGCTACAGCACAAACAAACGTATTCTCCTTAGAGAATAAGAAGAAGCCATAACACTCAGATCAGTTGGTTCCAACACAAAAGCAGAAACTAGCAGGTTGATATTCTATTAGTCTCTTGATTACCAAACGTGAGAAGATTTGGTTGATTATTTTGGTTATTATTAGTAAAACCAGTTTTGGTAATTAAATCTGTTTAGCTAACTTTAGCCTAATGCTACAACTGCTCTATGTAACTCAAAATCCTACTGTTAGTCACTAGACTATGTAGTTTAACAGCAGATTAACATGGTGATTGGGTCACTACCAGGTGTAAATGCATTCTGTGTAGTGGGAGTTCATTCTTAAGAAAGAAAATCCAGCCAACAAAGATGAGAGCTCATCTGAGTCCACCACCTCCTGGTAGCTTTAGCAAGTCCTGCAAAGGCTACATGTTGTGACAGTTGGCAAATCTTTCTTTGCTAAAAATGAATGATGCCCATCCATGGTGTTTTTCTCAAATGATCTGGGACTGGAATTGTTCTCTGGAAGTGGATCTGATCATAATGCAGGATTAACTATTAATACAAGGAGTAAATGTCAGGACCATTATTGCCCACATAAGATATACACATCCAGATACAGATACCATGTTAATACAGGTTGTAATTGAGAGTCTATGTCTGTGCCAGAAGCTCTCTGAGGCTGTAATAAAGCATAAAGCTAAGTGCTAATGATAGCATGCTAACCTGCTCACACTGGGAGGGAAACCAAGAAAAGACAAGGTGATGCTTTATTAGTAGAGCACAATATCATACACACAGTACTAACTATACTAATTTTAAAGTAATAAGTCAAGGGTATTTGATGTGGGCTAACCTGCGGTAGATTTACATCAGGGTGTTGTACTGTACAGGTACTGCATGTTTATTATGTTCACAATTTTAGTTTAGCATGTTAGCGTGTTAAAAGTTGAGGATGATGGCATGAGTGTTGCAAGATGTTTGATGATAAAAAAAAATAGTGGACTCATTTATATAGTACTAGTTAGGTGCCAAAAAAAATAATAATGATAAACAAAATAGCCACAAACATAGGACTTAGTTTGCTTATTCAGAAATCTCATCAAATAGTTATGGAATTTTCGAAATTATTAAAGTGGATTTGAAAGTCTATTCCAAAGTCTTTGTAATCCTTCCAATAGCTTGTTGAGCCATATCACTTAAAAATACAAGCAAGGAGCTAAAAGAAATTCAAGGAATCACTGATGTGAAATTTGCCGATCCATTGTGTAGATTCTGGGATATTTCACTGGCAATGTGGATGAAAAGTTAGGGGATCTCCAGAGTCACCATGAATGTCTGTAGTGGTGCCAAAAACTTGACAGACTGACCGACTGAGAGACAAACTGACATTGTCATAAAACATCATAAAGCAATATGTTAGGAGGAACCAAAATCTCTGCACTATTCTGAATACTTGTTGATGTGTTGGCCCCATCACTGGGCTGTGCAAAAGCCTGAATAGATGCTTTTATTCTGTATTCAGAAGGTTTTTATTCAGATGACTAAGTTCACAGAGTCAGAAAGGAGCTTTTCTCTAAAGAGCTCTCCAGGTCTGTATAATTTCAAAGCCACCCTCAAAAACAATTCTTTTCAATTTCAATGGACCACAGTTCACTTCAAATGTGTCAGGAAGTAGCTATTCAGTACAAAATAGCATCATGTTTTCAATAACTCTGATGCTGAATCAACTGTGCAGTGGTGAACAGCGCAGTTAAGAGGTCACCCTCCAAATACCACCTCTGATCATTTTTTGACAGGCTTATGAAACGCCTGCACAAGCACTCTTCACTGATTTATGAGTGAGCTGTTTTTGTTAGTGGTTTACAGTATGTTGTGTGATTAAATTTCCTACAGAGATACAACATAATTTCAGACTCATAAATTACACTGCACAGAGCTCACACAGTCTGAAGTGGTTGGACAGTAACACTACTGGTTGGTTGTAGAATTAGTAAAAAACTTCCAAGATCAAACTTTTAAAGGTCCCCTAAAGGTAGACCTCCATGTCTTCTTTGATTATAAAGCAGGTCTAGGTTCTATATTAATACTGTGTAAGTATCAAAGGTCTAAGTCCACAGAGAAAAGCTATTCTATTCAAAAACTAAGCCTTAAAACGAGCAGTCAGGACTGCTGTAACTTTGTGATGTCACAACAAGTCACCACACCAAGCCATGCCCCAAACCCTGTCCACCTCGACCCACCATCCAATCACACAGACTTTGGTTTCCTCTGAGTGTTTAGCTGAAATCTACTATATTTTTATATGATAAGTCAGAAAACAGTGAGCCAGTCAGAAGACAGGCTCAGCACTCAAAGCGTCTCTTCTGATTGGCTCAACAACCTACTGTTCCCAGAGCACCAGAGAGAAGCCTGAGAGAGGAGATGTAAAACTACTAGATGGTTTTTCGTTCTTAGAACCCCAAATATAGTATCTTCTTATGGAGAGCAACACATCAGATAAAGCACAGGCGAAGAGGAAAATATGGAACCTTTAACATTTAAAGTAGTTCTAGAAAGTTGTGTACAATATATCATCAGCCCTAGAGGACACAGAAAACTTGTTGGAAATATGCAGACTTTATTAAAAAATAATAAACTTTTGTCATAAATCTCTTTGCCATTGCCTGTGTGGAGACTGGAGGAAATTTTAAAATTTAACTGGACTAGGAAATAGATAGAAAGGACCACAGAATCTTGCAGAAATCCTATTGAAACTTTCTCAAAATTTTAAATGCGTTACTGAAGAATTGAGGAGGATTGATATTCATTTAAGATAAGGAGAATGTATTGTATTCACACATAAGGAACTGTGGCATGAGGTCTGAGGTAAGTAATACCTTCTGATGCTTCAACACTGGAAAAAAACAAACAAACAAAAATGTATTTCTATTGTTTAAAGACAGAAAGATAATAGCATGGAGAGGAATAAACCAGCTCAACCTGAGATGATTTAGGGAGGAATATTACTGGCTGTGAGTACATCAAATCACTCTGTGTGTCCTGACTCAAGATTTAAAGGGGGATTCCACCAGTTTTACACAACAAAGTCTGTTTACAGGTTACACTGAAGGAACCAAACCAGGAGAAGCTTATGACAGCGACTCCCATGATCCCACACAATTTCACCCAACGCTGTCTTTTGTTTTGATTGAAACACCCCTAGAGGCAGAAGTTACAGGCTGCACATTTAAATACACCATTTCACCAAATTATGTAGTTGAGGGGGGCCGTGGAGAGGGGGACGTTGAGGGGTTAGATCCATATACCCACCTTTCAAGTGGGTATATGGGTGGGTTAATGTCCTCAAGTGGTGTCACTTGAGTCATTGTGGGGTGTGTGTGAGGTCAAAAAGTTTGAAAAGTAAAAAAAAAATACATTTGGTGGTGTGGAGTTAGAAAGAAGTGAGCACTGGATACAGGGAACTGATATAGTCGTGCCTGTTTTGAAGCAAGCAGAGGTACTGTTGTGCTGCTGAGGACGTCCACGTGGTCCCCAGAGTGTTAAACCACCTGAAAGCTCTGTTACACAGAACTCATGTCTTGCTATCACCAAAAGCAAGTCTCTCACACCTAAATCTTTCATAATTCACTCTTTGTGTGTGTCAGTAAGAGGTTAATATGTATGCAATGAGGCAAACTTTGTGTTTCCAAATGTTTCAGCTCCTGTCTTCCAGTAATATCCTCCCAGTGACTTTACATGACATCAGAATTACATTTGGGCAGATAATATGAATCTGAGAGGAAAAATACCTCCTACTGCAAAGTTCATTAAATGTACCACTGCTGATGTGGACATGTTACCTTACATGCCCTTCACGGTATCTGTCATCCATCCCTTTTCATTCACCAGCGGGCTGGATGAATGAGACAATGCATGCCAATAGTCTCAGCTCACTACGTCCATCCCCCACTGCACCAGGACACGGTGAGAGGAGTCGACGCTCATTTGTTTCCACTGCACAAAGGCAGGGAGGCAGAGGAGAGCCAGGTTAGATAGGGAGAGCCTTGGCAGATGGCCATGCTCTCCTGATCGTGACAACACTGGTGATGGTGTCCATTCACAATGAGCTGCAGATGAGGCTCGCTCGCTTGCTCTCTCTCTCTTTGCTTCCTGTATCAGTTCTGAGGAGAGAGTAATGAGCCCAATCAGATTTCCCCATGGCTCAGCATAACGAATGGGTCAGATGAGCGACGGGAGACACTATTGAAACAGGCGCTGGGGGAAATCATTGACTCTCGCTCTCTCTCTTTCCATTCACCTCTCTCTCTCCTGTCTCTATCTCTCTCTCAATGTCCTCCTGCAAGCCTCAGATCGAAAGCCACTGAGCCACTAAATGAGAGGCTGCAATGAAGTGCAATTATCCAGGTACAGAACAGGTACCAGCATAACAAACATCTGAAATCTCTGCTTGTAGCTGTTTAGACATCACACCACTCACAAACAAAAGGAACAACATTGAACAAGGCTAGATTCATACACAGGACCGTCACATGACAGAGGGTGCAAGCCAATGTGATCATTCTTCACTACTCTCAGTCCTCGTGTGACCAGGGAATCTATCCAGTCTGGACAGGAAGTTCATAAAGGACAATGTTCTTTTCTGATTGGAGGGCTGAGGACTTGATCGACCACATGAGACCAGCCCCTGTGGAAGTCTTTCATCAACCCATCAGTCTGGACACTTGTACAGTAAGACCACAACACAGCTCAAACACTGCAGATTCACACAAAGGAAACAAAAAAACAACTTTCATCATGTAGTTAATAAAGAATGAGTGAGAACAAATTGGAACAACCAGATAATTGAAGTTACTGAGTGCCTCCTGAGTAACTCTGGATCAAGGGCTATACACTAGATATTAATGAGCTACTCAAGAGTAGAGTGAGAAATACTATGTTAACGTACCATTAAGTGGTTCATAGGTTTCTGTGATTGGACATGTACACTGCTTTCTTCATTCATTTGTTCTTGGTTAAGACCTCAGTGAAAGCACAGCTTCTCATCCATTTGAATGGGGCCAGTCCATCTGTGCAGCAGAGGACACCAGAGCAAATCTGGTGTCTGGCAAAACACGCAGGGTCACTGGGAAATAAAGTTGAACCATGCACCAACCTGACTGATAACTTTCTTCCTCTGTAAACTGTTGTCAAATGTTCTCTGACTGTTCTAAGACTTTAAACACATCAAACTAAGTAACACATGTTACTCCACCTGGACTTCTTTTATTTCATTATTTCATTGACCATGATTAAAACCTTCGTAAAACATAAACAAGTGAGTGACATAAAAATTCACCCACTGTGCATTTGCCATGAAGACGGAACTTAACTATAGAGAACAAAACTTTTTCTGTACCAGGCTGTAAACATGTTTATTTCTGCTGTAAAGTTGGACATTTTAATATGAGAGTCTATGGGGACTCTAGTGGTCATTAGAGGAACTGAAGGTGTTAGCTTTTCTGTGTTGTTTAATTTGATTTTATTTAATTTTGATAATTTTCACTTTGTACAAACAGAAAATCAGAAATTTGCAGATAAATAATTATTGTTTAAGCTCCCAGTAGAAATGGCTCATTTGTATTCAGCATCTGAGTAAGGGATTTATACAGCATGGTCGGACTTGACAAACATTCAAGGGAAAACACGCAGAGACTTCGTTTCTTGTTTTTTTCATGTCCTCCCCATGAAAGGACATGAAAATTTTATATATCTTTGCATGGACAGTACATACATGTACACATATCATCAAAATAGGTTATGGAGCTTTTCTCACAGGCAGGTTCTTATTCTCCAACGTCCGTTCATTGTTTGAACTGTTGAGTTTCTCTTTAGAATATTGTAAAATGTTGACCTCACCCTGTAAAATACCTTTACATAATATATGTTATGATTTAGTGCTATACAGGTAAAATTGAAGGGAACTGAATCAACACCTGCAGACTGACAGTTGATACAGCTGTGCAGTTCAAGGATTTTTTTTTTCCAGCAATAAGACACAAGACAAAAAATGCAAAACAGGTAAGCCAATACAGTTCAAGATGGAAAAAACAGACACAATCTAAAAAGAACGGAACAGAGGGATGAGAAGACACTAGCAAAGACAACTGGGAGCAATACACAAATATACACGGGGGGGTGGTCAAGTAACAGCACACTGCTATAACACATTAGAGTTAGAAGTGAGGCAAAGAGAGAAGGTAAAACAAATGGGACACAAAAAGTAAGTCATTTCAAAATTAAAACAGGAAATAAACAAAAATCCAAACATCAAGTCTAACAAAAGCGTCCCATCATGGCAGACCATGACAAACTGAGACACTCCTAATTTCAAGCCCTTTACCGGCACACAACTGGACTGGACTCCTGTACAAGAGCCTTGTGGAGTCCATCTTCTGTGTTGCTGCAGAGGTTTAGCTACATAACTGGGACCCACCAGCAGCAGATGTGTTACTTGACAAATGCATCCAGTTGTAGGGTAGATTTCTCTGGTTCTGTGATGCTGAGCTCGATACATGTTGATTATTGTGCTTTTACCCTCTCTAGTATCTCCTACCTGTTAGTTTTAATTTGTTAGCTGTGGTTTGTCTTAAAGTTGTGTGTTGTCACAGACATATTGAAGAGGTGTAGAATGATCCTTTAACAGCGAATGGGGGGGGGGTAAGACAGAGGTAGGGGGGTGTATGAGCACAGACTGAAGGATATTTAGCACCCGATTAGCCACAGAGAGGACAAAGTAGCCAGACCATCTGCTTTACATTTGTTCCTCTGGCCACGAATGCCAAGGACAGAGCCATCACTGTGGACACTAACCCCATGTGTTGTATATTATTACTGTCAGTGTTTGGTTTTTGTGTTTTAATGCAATATGAGCTTCCTCACATGTAGATTGTTATATGAATGTTTTTTAGTTCATTATATTGCAGTTTGGAGTGTAAGTACACATCAGTCACATCATACGTGTGACGTGGTTTTCATGTTGATGCCTTGAGCTAAATGTCTCATTTTCTATTTATTTGCTCTAATTTCTTGTTCTCATCATGGGACTCAGGTTGGCAGGTATTGCTTTTCATTTAATCATGTTAAAAGCTGTGTGTGTGTGTGTGTGTGTGTGTGTGTGTGTGTGTGTGTTTGTGTGTGTGTGTGTGTGTGTGTGTGTGTGTGTGTTTGTAAGTGTGTGATACTGTTTCAGACCGAGAGATTAAACTTCTCAGAAGTTAAAATTCAAACTTTTCTCATTTGATCTGATTATAAATAATATTAAACTTTTTAAAATAATAATTAGAAAAGATTTACCGCCTTTGCCAAGAAGTCACATTTCAGTTTACATCCGTCCCAGATAAGAAGACTTAAATGGAATCGAATAAAATGCATTGAGTGTATTTGATTTGTGATACAGGGATTTACAAATAAAACTGACTTGACCTTGTCAGTTATTGTTGCTTGTGTTCTGCGGAATGTCTGTTGTATTAGTTCACTGAGAAACAACAGTCAAACTAATGTTTGGCCAATTTAGCTCATCCTGATAGAACACAAACTTGTAGCCATGACAGTAAATAAAGCTTTAAATATCAATGTGCCAGCTGCACCAATTCAGTATCTGAAATATGGTTAGATTCTCTTACTCAGTTCCTGAGTTACAGCTTTGAATAATAACATACTGTATATAACATTATGACATCACTGTGAATTTGACTTTTGACCTTTTGAATATAAAATGCCATCACTTCCTCTTTCCCTCATTCATTAACGATATTGTTTATTCTTTTAGGGTCATGGGGAGGCTGGAGCCAATCCTAGCGGAGTGAGGGCGGGGTTCACCCTGGACAGGACACCAGTCTTTAACAGTGCAGACATATACAAACAGCCATTTACACTGACATGCACACCTCAGGGCTTGTATATAAAATGAATGTAGGTTCTGAGGCTGTGAAGTGAAGCCAGTGCTGAACCTTTATTCTCTCTAATGACCATCAGGGGGCGACTCCACTGGTTGTTAAAGAAGTCAGATTGTATTGAAGTCTATGGGAAAATGTCCCTACTTCTCCCTTGATTTATTAGCTCAGTAAATGTTTTCCTAATGAGTTTATGGTCTCAGTCTCTAGTTTCAAGTCTTCAATACAACATGATGTTCATTTTTTAAATGATGGTCCATTTAGAGGAAAATAGACCATAAAGCAGGGGATGGATTAGGGGGCGTGGCTACTGTGTGATTGATAGACAGCTGGAGAAAGCACTGAGCAGGTCAGATCCACCCCTCAGCTCCACCTTCTCCTCCATGATGACGGACAAACTACAAACTTGAGGCCTCAAAACAACAGTTCACAAACCAATGGGTGACGTCAGTCATAGTGTTGGCTGATTATTTTGCTCAAAATGTGTCTAGTATCATATAAAAATCACATGGATGTGTACAAGGTTAAACACTTGATCTACATCTGATGTTGTATTTAAAATGTATTGAAGTCTTCCACAGTACCTGTAATGAGCTGTGTGCCTGTCATGCCATCAAGCCTGTGCTTTGGAGGATTTCATAATTAAGACATTTACAGCAATGACAGATTTTGTTGTCAGTTAGAGGAAGAAGCAAAATACATTTGTTTTTAAGATGGAGTAAAACTGAACATCAAGCAGCACCATCTCTAAAAGATCTGATAGAAGACAAATACAGTGATGATCAGGAGTGAATTGTTCCTCATATCAAAGTTGTAAGTTACAATCACTCAGTATTAGTACATGTGCAGTATTTGACTTTGAAAAACATTTAACCATTTATCTGATTGTCTTACTGTGTTAAACTGGTTTTTAAAGTCAAAATTTTCATTTTCCCCTCTTGATGTTTCTCCTTCAGATTGCATTTCATTCTTCTGTTTTCTTTCTTTCTTTCTTTCTTTCTTGTTGACATTCAGCATCAAACAGACAATTTAATACAGTATCAAAATGAACGTACGTGGCTTATATTTATTTGTTTGCCACATGCCTTGCAATAAATCAACAAAGTATGTAAAAATACAAAGAAAAGGAAGAATGAACAAGTAGGGAGTGAATTTTTCTCAGTAACATTATTACTGACTTGTGTTTTTTTTTAATGTCCATTATAATTTCCATCCCTGTATTTAAAGATGAGATTTTCATTTTTCAGTTGTCTATTCCCATTTGCTGCTGCATATACTCCAGCTTGGCCCTGCTCTATAACGCTTTAAACCTTTTTAAATTCATAGGCAGCTCTGGCAACTTCACCCAGTGAAACTGAGGTGGCCACTGTGAAGTAGAAGAAGACGAACTCCAGTGGACAGTGAATTGCTTAATCATATTGTGGCACAGGGGAAAATTTGATGCCACTCTTCTTCTTTTTTTCTCCTTTGCTGTTCCACTCTGACAGTGAGTACACTCTCCAGCTCCTGAGAGGCGACCTGACATGGTTGAGTGTCACTGAGGAACCTGCTCAGAGTGTGTGACGGCTGGGGATTGTCGCAGAGGCCCGGGTTTTATGATCACGCCACAGCACTGCTTTGTCGTCCACGCTGCTGCCATAACACAGCTCACATCTTCTCAAGCACTCACCTCTCAGAGCCACGCTTCTTTTCCCTGGGATAAGACTGGAGAATATGGTCATGTTAAAAGCTTTTTAATGTCATATCTCATGCCTGAACTGTATAAAAGTAAGGCTTTTGATGCAACAAAAAATATAAATTTTTTACAGAATTTTCTAATTTTTTTTTTCATTCTGCACCTTGAATAGCAAATATGTTGCCTTTGGATGGCTTTGCATCTGACTGCAAAAGCTTTTAGTGCTAAAATTACAGCATCTGAATAATAGTATCTCAGAGTGCTGGAAAGGCCTTTATGAAAAGAGTGAAGGCAAAGAAACACATGAGCAACATGTCATCCTAAAAATGAACCCAGCCCCAGTTGAAATGTCACGGAGGAGAGTGGAATAGAAATAAGCAGAAGGAATCGCACACACTGTTGCCATCCTTTCTCTGAATACCTTTTGGCAATTAAAAAGCAAACAGGCATGACTTTTTTTCCCCAAAGTTCTACACAGATCACGATCGCTACCTGATAAGTGGTGGATTTAATGCGCACTCGCTTCCCTCCTTAACAGAATATTAATGTAGGCTGTCATCCATAAGAATGACTCATTTACAAGCATGCAGAGGAAGCTGAGGACTCAAACCTGGATGAGGTTTGTCGCCTCGCTCGTTTGATAACAAGCACTCGAGTGTATTTACAAGGCAGAGCGAGTGAGATAAGTCTGTGGTGTAATGACACTAAGCAGGTCAGGAATGTCTCTGCCTCTCAGTGTGTTGTTGCTCATCTCCCTCCAACAGTTATCCCTCTTTCTGTCAGCGAGCTGTGCGTCCTCGTGCAGCCTGACGCGGCGTGGCGCTGTCATCCGCGTAGATGCAAAGCATGAATATCAAATGCAGCCATTCTCCAGTTTAACTTGTGAAGCTTTTTTTTTTTACTCTTCTCTCAACTTTCATTGTGTTGGCAGCACAGGGTAGACAAAGCATTGTGTTGCTTGTTGCCCATCTCGGCAGTGTGCTGACAAGGCACTGAGACGGTGATGTGACCCCGCATGTGCTCTCCAATCTCAGAGTGTGTGGGAGTCAATAGGTAGGTGTGAGGTTAGATACAAATTGGCCCGTGCATGTCACAGCTCTACAGTCACCAGCTCAAGCCTGGACAGCAGCTCGAGTGAAAAAGTATCACTTTGTAGAGAGGGAGAAAAAGGGATTGAGCTGTTTGTTTTTGTGCAACTTAATATTAAACACAATTAATGTGTTTGTAAGTTAAAAAAAAATGCATTTTCCGATTTTATATCTACATTTTTCATTTTTTCCTTCTTATAATCCCGCTCACCTATTCCCCTCCATATCCTGTTTATTCACTTGTCTCTCTAGCCACTCATTATTTTACTTACATCCTGTCCTTTGCTGCTAAATGGCCTCCCTGTTGTCTCATCATAAAAACCTGCAAGCTTCTGTGTGATCTTCTCCAGCAGTGTTTTATGCCTCACATTATGACACATATAATCAGGCTGGCTGTTTGCACTACTTTGTTCAGCACAAATTGCTGCACCGATGGTCGCAGCAAAGCACAGATGGGACGTGGACAGTTTTTCATCGGCTGTTCCATACCACAGAGCCCAACACATCTGGTATGCAGCGAGAAGCATCTTTGCACTAATTTGTTTGTCACTATATATTGAAAGGACTATCTGTCATCCTGCCATGCTTTGGTTGCGGCATGATGTTTGAAGAACATGGCTAGTCATAAGTTTCAGGCAGCCTGGCTGGCTGGCCGCTTGGGACTTGCTTCACACAAGCCATCTGACTGTTGAGGGAAGAAGGGAGGGAAGAAATGGGATGCAGAGTAGGAAAGGAAAATAGGAATAGGAGTGTGGGGAGTCTGCGTATTTCACTCTAAAGTCTAAAGGTAGACCTCCATGTCTACTTTGATCCAAGTTCTATATTAATACAATGAAAGTATCAAAGGTCATAGAGAAATGCTCACCGCCTGTTTTCAGAAACTGAGTCTTAAAACCAGCCATGACGACTCCTGGAACTTTGTGATGTCACAACAATACAGTCACAGATCCCCAAGCCACGCCCCCCAAGCCCTGCCCACTTGGAACCCCCCATCCAACTTTGCAGGATTTAGTTTCTAAGATTTACTGTTTACTTAAAATCTGGTATAATTCTATTCAATCACAAGAGTCGGCTAATTCAGATATTTTCATCCATAAAGGTCCCATATTTTACATTACAAGTTAATATATTTGTGGATTTACGTGCCCAACCATCTCAGTGTAGTTTTACATCTCTTCTCTCGGGCCTCTCCATGGAGCTCTGGTAACAACAGACAGTGGTATAAGCCTCTTTTCTGATTTCTTGACTGTTTTCTGTGTAATGTAATATAAATACTAAATTTCAGGTAAACACTCAAAATAAATCCTGCTGTGATTTATAATCAAAGGAGACATGGATGTCTACCTTTAGACTATGTGGCACCTTTAACAGCAACATGCCAATACAGTAGGAGTGGATCATTATTATTACCAAATAGGTTGTAGTTGGTTGATCTGAAGCTAATTGTAACTGTTTAACAACCTGGTTTATTACAACAACTGCTTTATAAATAGCTCAAACTGAAAAGTTACAAGTTGATGACCAGAAATGCCAACATGAATGGTTACACAATTTCCACTCAATGTCCAACTCTACCACAGACAAGCCATGAATTACTTTGCTGTGGACCCCATGGTATATTTTATCCCCCACCTACCCTTGTAATTTTAATCCTGTCACAATGGACTTAAGTTCCCGCTTCAGATTCCTCATAGGTTTCTCAGTCTGTTTTTTCTAACCTCAGATTTCCATACAACTGCAGAGTGAAAAAAAGGAAAGAAGAACATGATGAATGCAATCTGACAGCTCATAATATCCCCTTTCCCATTCTATGCTCTACATTTAGTGTGATTCTAAGTCAATTAAAGAACTGTTTGATGTTGATGCATCCAGACTTGGAAATTAAGCTTCAGTCTGGTAGGTTGTTAGTTGGTCTTAATGTCCTCTTTTACACCACCATTCTCCTACAGGCCATATGCTATGGAGAATATTATCAAGAAAAATATATATCCACCAATAGCTGCTGGAAAAGGCAGAATTGTAAATCCAACTTTGGATAAACACATTGGATGAGATGCACACTTCTGGTGATTTTTATCCAAAATACAATAAAAACAGGGGAAGGAAGACTGACAGGGGGCTGGAAAAGTGGGGCTTTTCAGTGAAATGTAAATGGTTGGAGGCTTGCACAGAAATCTATTTTTCAGGCTGAAAAACACTTTTATCTGACGACAAGCACTTTCCTTGGCTACTTAAGAATGACATTAATGTTGCAGGGGAGGATGACGCTGTGGTAATACTGGCTGAAAAGGCACTTGGAAAATTCCAGAGCACTCAATATCTTAGAAATATCAGTTTTACATTTACTTAAATGGAAAAGGGAAAAGCTTCTTCATTTCCCAGTCTTGTTCTAAGTAACTTAAAAATATTTTCCAATTTGCCCAAATCCATGTAGAAAAAGACGAAAACTACAAGAGTGCGTAGAGCAGGAAAAAGTCATTTCCTGTAATTCAATGGAGTGAATTTGTGAAATGGAGGGTTTTTGTGAGTCGGCACAGCCATGAGAGACAGTATGCTCTGTACAGGGAGGAAGCTCACTGGATTCAGTGTTCTAAAATCTAAATGCAAACATCCAAGAGAAGTTGGTTTGAGGGCAACTGGACGTGGTGATAGTATCGACAACCAAGTTCAGCTGCCTTTGATGCAACTTTTCTTGAATAATGTGACGTGTATGTCTCCAACCAGTCCTCCAACCTGAACAACCATACAGGTCATAGGCCCATAGGATTGTCTCCTGAAATAATGCCCCTATGGCAGCATGCGTACAGGACCTTGGTTGTCATGGTTACAGCAATAAACATGCAAATCTTCCTCTGTCACCATGGTCACTAGTCACAGTCATGACTTGGTTAGGTTTCAGAAAAGATGCTGATTTGGGTTAAAATAAGTACTTTTTCAATATTAGATGATATTTGTTGTCAAGGTTACAATAATAAAAACATGGCTGAAAAAAAAACATAAACTGCTACTTTCACATGGGAATCAAACACCTCTCTCCTGTGTCACATTCCTGTGTCGCGTTTACCCAGCCATCCAGCCCAAACTCCTCCTTAATGGACTTTGTTGCTTTATAAACTATGTCACCACTTTTCCTTCTGTTCCTTTCTTAATTATTACAACCACTAGATGTTGCCTAGCAACAAAACAAACCTAACTATGGATCATAATAACCTGCTGACAGACGACCTGTGGGCTCATTTCTTACAGAACAGTCTCAATGGCTGAGAATCTCTACACACATTAATGCAAACATGACAGGAAAAAAATGAAGAACTCTCTCATATAACTATGAGCACAAACACACCATCGTCACTATTTCACATTCAGTGAATAATTGCTCATTTAGACCCCTGACAGAGAAACCTGGGGCCTCTTTACACTTCATTCAACAACATGACTTGTGTGTCATTCAAGTTCACGTCACTGTGCAGCTGCTTTTTTTTTTTTTTTTTAAATCTGTGGTTTCACGTTAAATGAGTTTAGAATTTACAGAAAAAGAGAAAAGACATATTTAGTTCTCAGACTGTCTACAAATTCTGAGGAGTGTGCTGAATAATAGAGCAGTAGAACGTGGGCACGCACACACGGTAAAAGGTTTTTGCTGTATTTCTTTGATTTGGTGCCACTGAGATGAAGGTATGTGTCGTGCTATCACGAACACAATCTTTAATGGTCTTTTAATGGTTCATGTCCCCATGAATCACAGCCCAGTAAATCACTATCAATGTGTATCTCTTATAGATTAGCAATGATATCTGATTGACCTAGGGTAGAAAAGGTTATGATGTCACTCAGTACAAGATCTTGGTTTCACTTTCTGAATGTGACAAGCCAACCCAGTGAAATTTTATGTAATGAATACTTTTATAAAGAGTTTGGTGTTGACCTGCTCTATATGTAAAGTCCTTGAGGTAACTTTGTTATGATTTGGCACAATTTAATTTAATTTATTTTAATTTAATTTATTTTTTTTTCCCTCTGTGTTCCTGTGTGTCATTCAGGGTGTACATGAGAGCATGCAGCACCCTGCACATGGAGGAAGTTTGTCATAAAGCTGTTCAAAAATAAAGGTTTTCTGGTCAGAAATTATGACATTAAGCCAGTTTAAAATAAAACTAAAAAACAGAAAATCATAAGTAAACAAAGTCAGAAATCGGGACTCCAGGAAACCCATTCTCCTGGGTGGAGATACTAGGTTTGAGGTGGTTGTGACAGTGTTGCCTTCACCAATTAAATATATATTTTGAGTATAAGAAATACATGACCGTAATGACTTCTTATAAGACAGTTACCAAACTGACCAACACTAACAGACAACATATGTTATTTATTATTACTTTATTATTATTACAACAGCAAATCTCTTAGGGCAATCAGACAGTGGATAGATGGATAGTGTATGTATTCTGTATTAAATTAATAAAAGATATAATCTGAATGATTGAAACACCTAATCAGATTTCCTCAATTTTCCTTAAATGATATCTGCTGTTGCAAATTAGTTGTATGTGAAAATAAATCTTACAAGGCAAAAGACTTAACAGCCACCTGTTTACTTAGTCTTAATTTTGCTGTGTGACATCAATATAAATAAATGTAGTAAAGCTCCTTCAGTCTTATTAGAAGTGGAATATCTAGCAGAGGCACGTCCTTGATTAACTCTTGAAGTTTATTATTTTATCTGACAAAGATATTCAATTCACTGTCTTATAGGAAAAAAGAAATAACAAAGGAAATCATTTGAGAAGCTGCAACAAGTGAACTGTTGGTGCATTTTTGCATGAAAAACTAGTCAAAAGTGGCTTGACTCCACATTCGTGTCAGTGTCAGACCGCTCAAAAATGTGTGGTCTCTACTGCTGCATCACTTGGATGTCTGACTCAATGTCTGAGTTACGTATTAAATTAAGTTTTTTTGTGCTTATCTGACTTTGTGACATCACAAGTAGATAAGAAGCCAATCATGGTCCAACTTGCACGGCTGTGATGTGAAAACCTCCAGTGCAAACACGCTGAGATGGATTTGACAGTGAAATAGGAGACAACATGGGTCCATCAGTTCGACTTTTGAAATATTTGCATATGTACATATATGAAAAGCTCATGAATCAGTATCTTGCAGTGATGGAGTGGAGGGTAAACAGACCCAAATTCAGAGGCATAAATAGAGTTTATCACCATTGCAGGCTGACATAAAGCACTGGGAGTGTAATGCGGTGTGATAGTTGGTAGCACTGAACTGTAGTAAGCCACAGCAATCACAGCACATTTAAACTAAAGATAAAAAAGAGCTAATGAATCCAAGCAGCGAGGCAAACGTCACATGAAAATAAAGCTGACTATTCTTCTGAGGGGGCATCATGAAGTCTAATCCAAACTACTCTACATCACTTTCATTCACACAGTCCTTCTGTGATTCTTGAATCCACAAGGCAGCACTACCTTCCCACCTCAGCAAGGGCTGAATGAATGATGAGTAATCATGTAGGAGAGTGAGGTCATTATCGAGATGTGGAAGTTTCAATCGGCACACCGGAGGCTTCATTTGTGCCGCATTCATGGCTCCTTTTGACTTTGAAGTGTGCAGCACACCTGACTCATAGTAGGGGGACTGGTGTTTCTGCTCGTTTCCGCTTCGTCTTTTTGAAGCTAAAGCAGGCTGATCTATTTCGAGAAGGCCTCTACAACACTTCCCTAAATGCTGGAGGAAGCAATGTGGGAATCAGCAGTAAAATGTGATGTTTGTGTGTGTGTGTTTGTTGCCTGCAGTGATTCTCATTGCAGACATGTGAGAGAAAGAGCAGAAGGGAGAGAAATGTGTTTTGTGTGCACTCCATATACACTGTGTGTGTGTATGGGAGTGTGTTGGAGATAGAGAACAGCAACGTGTCTTTCACTCTTTCACTAAGCTCTAACATTTTTTAATATGGCGTCTTGCAATAATAACTGTTAGCGTTTGAGAGATATTAAGTGGGTTTCACAAACAAGCAAGTAGATGATGGGGATAGTCCAATAGGATCAACCTCTGCTCCCACACCACCAACACACACCCATATACAGCTGCCAAAGGACATTGTAACAGGGCTGGTTAAGCATAATGTCTGTGACACCGCTCATTATAGTTTAATTTATACTTATGATTATAGTTGTCTCGTGCTTTCTTCTATCCCTACAATTGTTGTTAATTGTTGTTTTAAAACTGTAAATACTGAGTAAATTAGAAGTAGGGCCAGGTACATGACCTACAGGACCCCTTGGAATTTATCTAGTATCTAAATTCCCCAAAGACACACAACGGACATTGTGCAAAATAGAAATATATAAAATACATTAGAACATAATACTTTTTTTATTGAGGCCGTGTCGGGGTGTATGTTTAGCAGCAAAGATGCTGCTGAACCATTGTAGAACTATTAAAGGAATATTAGAAGAGTCTCTGTCTCCCGTGGGTCTCTCTCTATGAACCGCTCGCTATTCCACTACTAAACATCAATACTTTGACACTACATTACAGAATATATGCTGCAGTAGCCTCTAGCATAGAACTGAGTATTTAAAGAGTTAAGAGAATATTATAAATCCAAGATGAACCTGAAAGAAATGCTAGACTGAGAGGAAAAATTACAAATCCCTCTGCCACTTCAGCACTATGGACAACACCATCATGTGTCCATCACTATACAGTACAGACAATTGATACAGTTTAGACTAGAGATGAAATGGTATAAAAATGTAATATCATGATTATGCAATATGTCACTGTTTAACACTGAAAATGTTCAAGAAGTAATAACACACAATCTGAAATCATTACACCAAGTGAATGTTTGCATTCAAATATTGAAATAATAACATTGCCAATACATCTACGTCACAGAGAAGAACAATGGACCAGTTGCAGCAAACTGGGTTTGCTTGTTGCATGGCCACTCTGTAAACAAGCAAACACACTTTAAATATACCTGTCACTGCCCAGCCCAGTGCAGTTAAACCAGAAACCCTATGACTACACTGAACTTGGGATGAAAGAGGGAGCTGAATCCCTGAAAAAAAGTGCTGCCATAACACATACCAAACACATGACAAACCTACTGACAACACCATCATGTATTAATCAATAAAGGTACAGTTAGACGACGGTCATAGACTGGCACTTGAACAAATCTCAGAAAAAAGATCAATGAGTCACAAAATAGCTTTACTAAACAACCTCTCTGCCCCAGACTCCTTTTCCCCCCATTTAAATGCCTTTCAGCTCATTGTTTTGGCTTTAAGACCTGCAATCATTTGGTTTTGATTCAGCCTTACTGCTCTCATCAGCTTCCGAGCAGCAGGAGACAGGTAGAGAAACTGTGAAAACTCACTACTCACTGCGCTACTTACCCTGCCCCAAATGCCAAATAGCCAGCTATCTGCCTCAGGAGCTGGTGGAGACCAAAACAGAACTGAGGAGGGTGAAACCTGAATCATTTAATTCAGGTTTAAGAATCCTAACTTCAATGGATAACATCATCAGTGGTATTTTAGTACTTGTTAACTGTAAATTAAATTAATGATTTAAATTAGCCTATTAATTGATTAATTAAATTAGCCTGCTATGTAAAGTAAGCTACAAAGCTAAAGCTACAGCTAAACACATAGAATGGTTTAGTTTTATAAAAATCGTTTAGATTTTAATAAGTCTAAATTTAGTGACAATTCCACACCATCGGTCTAGTGACTTGTATTTCAGTGTTCCTCAGCTGACCTACACCCACACAGAACCAACACCTCCATGTACTTGTCTTTTTTCATTGGTTGTTTCTCATTATTTGTGCACAGTTGAGTCCTCCATGAACCTCCATGATACCAAGCATGGTTGCTAGGAAACCTGTGATGCAACTCCTAGGCCTAAAAAAAAAAAAAAAACACCACAATATTATATGTTATTATTTGTTTTTTTTTCTGTGTGAGAAAACGTCAAATGCACTCAGCAGTGCTGTGTGTGCGTCTCCCTCTGTTTCCTCCCTGAAATGTCTACTCTGAAACACTCTATGGTTTTGTTTTCTTTGCTCTCAAATGGATAGCTGCTATTTCTAGGGTGATACCACACATTTAGTCATTTTAAGGTTGTGCTTGTTTGTGAACTGCAGGAAAGAGAGTTTTGTGATACTCTCCCTAATGCAATAAGGTAAGAACTGATTTTCAAAAAGGAAAACTTCTCAAAAGGAAAAAAGTACAACCCCTCAAAGGGAATGTGTATGTTTACCACACAGTAAATAATGGGATGAGAGATGTTATCCACTGTCTGTGTAGGCAAAGCATTTTGCTTCTGGTGCATGACCCAAAACAGACAAGCCCATGAAATGGAACACCAGCTTAGTATTGCTCTAGTAGACTCTGATGCGTGGAAACAAATGGAGTTTGGCATTATTACCCAGCATAGCTGTGCATGATACAGTGTGTCCTAAATGCTCTGTGACAGTTATACTAGACTTTGTCTGTTTAGATCCATACATGGTCGAGGCTGGAGCCACAGCCTCTACTATATGGGTTTAGTTAAATTCACATGATCTTGCTATTCTAGTATTATCTAGATCCAAGCAATCATCCAGTCATGGCTCACAAGTCATCCAGCGTCCAACAGGACCTGATCTGTGGTTAATTCATGTGTCTATAATAACAGAGATTAGAACTATAACGTTGAAAAGTGACTTTAGAGGAGAGTGTTGGTGAGTTTTATGGATATGGATCAAATGAAATAAGATCCCAAGCTGCCATATTTGTAGTTTCTTCTTGTGAATTGTAGATTCTGTTTCTGTTTAAGTCTGATGACAGAAATGCTGAATGCGAAGTGGTACTGAGTTGCAGAAGTGTGAGCAGAAGCTACCGTCTCTGCACTAGCTTTTGCTTCTCTGTAGATAATTACAGTTTTATTAATCAGGATAATCAGGTCAGTATCAAGTATGAGAGTTGTGACCAGTGTCCTTATAATGACAGCCTATGCCCCGTGTTATTTCCTCTTCCTGTCTATCAGTGCCTCCCTCTGCCTGCCTCCACCCTGTGTGCACGCTTCTGTAAGCCTCTGTACCTGGCTGCCTGTCGCTCTGCCTGTCAGAGCCACTATCTACCTATCAATCTGTGAGTGTGTCCGCCTGTGTGTGGTGATAAGGAGCCGTGGGTGTCTGTAGCCCTGACACCAGCTGATTTATGCCAGCCTCTTTCCCTTTAGGGGGCCGATTTGTGAGAAAATCCCCAACGACTCATGCTGACTTTGCGTGCACGAGTGTGTATCTGTTTGTCTGGATGTTTGCATGTGCATGTATGTGGTTTGCCAGGATCTTCTGTCAAAACAAAGATGACAGGACACTGTAACTCTTTTACTGCATTATTTCAACTCTGTATATCACTCAGACCTGATTTAATATTTGACTTGCCCTTTTATAAACAACATAAAGGAAAGGTTTTCATTTGCAGAAACATGCCTGTGTCTGTTCTTTCCACCACATGGGTAAAATCAATATGCAATAAAATATAAACGAGTAAAACCACAATATATTGCAAACTCAACTTAAAAGTTGATGACTTCCACTATTAAAAGAAGACTATGGTTTGATTTGGAGTTTAAAAATTCATGTGAGAAACAGCCTGAAATCCATTTCTCAGTGTGTGGGTGTGTGTATCTTTCATTTTTTATACCATTGAATCAATTGAGATGATTCTTGCCAAGTTTTACACATTTGCCACAAATCAGAAAACTTTCATTGACAAACGCCCAACTTTAAAAACACAAATATGCCTAAAAATAACTTTAGTAAGACAAAATTCAGGCTTGTAAACCTGACAGTGGCTCTTTGAGGAATATAGACTTTCATGGCCTCCATTAATCTGGCTTCCATTAATCTTGTTTTCTAACTGCCACAGTAATAAACAGTCGCTCTACATGTGCATTCCACATTTCAACATTTTTCAAATAATTTACAATTATTTGTAAGTTTTTCAATTGCTGCAGTTACTTATGTTGAGTTCTGTATCAAATTCACTAATAGCCAGTCTCCAAGTCTCCAAGCAGCAGCCCTTTGTGGCGTCACCCATCAGTTTGTCAGCTGCCGCTTTGAAGCCTCCAGTTGGCCGTCGTCTTCTTGATTTTTTGAAACCAGTAGAAACCATATTTGGAGGAGTGAGGGGTGGAGCTGACCTGCTCTGTACTCTATCCTGATTGTGCGGTACAGTCTGTCAATCACACAGTAGCCACGCCCCCTAATCCATCCCCTGCTTTCTGGTCTATTTTCCTCTAAATGGACCATCATTTAAAAAATGAACATCATGTTGTATTGAAGACTTGAAACTAGAGACTGAGACCATAAACTCATTAGGAAAACATTTACTGAGCTAATAAATCAAGGGAGAAGTAGGAACATTTTCCCATAGACTTCAATACAATCTGACTTTAACAACCAGTGGAGTCGCCCCCTGATGGTCAATGAAGGTTTAAGGCTCTTCTGCACTGGCTTCATTTTACTGCCCCAGAGTCTACGTCCACTTTTATAGACAGTCTCTGCTCTCGTCTCTATCACTTCTTTACTGCTACTGACGTTAGCATGCTAACCAGCTTTTCAATAGTGACTCACTTTAGCCTCCAGTCTGTCCTGAAGACGACTTATTTGGCAGATGCTTTTACAAGTGAAGGACATCACTGAAGCTTCAGTGCAGTAGGAGACTTTGGTGTTAGTGCAGAGAACTAAAGCTATTCAATGAACGCAAGGAGATCAGGTAAATAAAAAGCAAATGCTACTTAAGCATGTTGTTCTTAGAGATTATTGAAGATGGAGAGCATTCAGTAGCTGATTTCCCCATCTGGGAACCACAGACGAGAGCAGTCTAAACTGGAATTGCCTTGTTTACAGGGATGGAGATATCAAATAGGAAGTATTACAACATCTTGTCTTGTAAATGCAATTATGGTTGAAGCCCTTCTCGAGTGACAATCACCACCACCCACTCCTGGCAAGAAGGAAGCTGATGTATCAATAAAATACACTGAAGAGAAAAGTTCAAATAACAGCACACAAAAACATCATATCTATAGATATAGAGACACAATTAGACCGTCACCTTTTTCAAAGAAATACATCAGATATAATAATAAATGATATCTTTCCGTCATACATTGTTATACTGTTTGAGGTTTGACTCAAGGTCTTGTCTCTTCTTCTTCTGCACGAGTTTAATGGCGCAAGACTGGAAAATTACGGCTCCCACCTGTTTATCTTTGATGCAGCCAACTTTGATATTTGCATAACGACATATTCTTTTGCAGGTTTTTGGGAAATGAGGGTAAAATTCACACTACATTTGGATGAAAGATGTTTCTTGGCTCCATCCTCTACACCATTCAACTGTTTGTTATAAATCTTCTATTACTGGTTATTTTTTTCCCAATTTAATTAGATTTTTTTTAATCTAATCAATTAATTTAATACAGTGTTGTTGCTAAGATGTACAACTAGTAACAAAATGCAAATACACAGACTCACCTATTTAAAAGGCAAATACATGGTTATTTCCACAAAATTCAGTCTTTTGATTTGCATCCACAAGTTAGCATTATATCTTTCTAGTTCACTTAGCAGCACTTTGCTTAATAAGTAGTTTCTCAGCCTTTCCTTTTGTTGTTTTGTTCTCTCTCCTGTCTACAACACTGTTGAAATTCAGCAGGGTACCAGCCATCTCTCTAGATAGGCATGTCATACCTGATCATTACGGGCTTTTTTCCCTGTCAAAGGGTTTTTGGGTTTGGGGTTCCTAATCTGCGTCAAAGGGCTAAGGAGAGATTTGTTGTACAAATTGCAAAGCCCTTTGAAGGCTTTTTGTCTATATAACTAAACCTGCGACTGTGCTGAGAACATTTGCTTACTTCCCTACTGTAGACTTAGGCATAATGTGAGAATACTCGGCTGTCAGCACAAGCAAGGCCCAATATTGTTGTTAAGATCCAGGTCGTACTAATGACACACCCTTCAGCAGTTTATCTGATCAGTTTACCTTTCACATAAACAGACATGTCTTCAAATGTCTGTCCACATTCTGACTGATCACATCAGGGTCCAGGGAACTATCCCCAGCTGTCCAGGCTCTACCTGATCTGTACTCTGTTCTGTACCCAGCTGTGATTTATCACAGGGTGACTGTCGCCTAAGTAGGTTTGCCCCCATTTGCCAGAAGCTACTCTCAGAAATCCTGAGCGCTGAGACGTCTGGATTGACTGGGATCAAGTGTGCTAACAGGGAAGTGAAGAGGACACTCTAGCTAAGGAATAGATGGACCCACTGGGTGGCATTCAGAGTGCAGTTGCAGTGTGTTACTTGATACTCAACGATATTATCCCTATTTCATCTGCTACTTTCTTTGAAAAGCTTTGTCTTCATGTTCATGACAAGTGACTGCCTGGAATGACACAGAGGAGGCAGAAGAGTCACAGTAAAACAACATGTCTCTGTGCTATTTTGGCTTCAGTACAACTCTGTTGATAGAATGTATATTCAACACACCCAGAGCCTGTTTGCTGAGATAATTAAATTCTCAAAGGATGCGAGGAGACGCAACACGTAAATTAATTTGAGCTGCAGCAACAGACAGGATTTATGCCGCTTTGGCGGGAGCATTTACTTCCAGAACAAATAAATGGGATGTTTTTGAAATTAATTACTGTTCCAGTGCACCATTAAAGAGTATCAGTTATCTGATGACTTTGGAATACACACTTGGCTCTTTTGATGTGTTAATGATGACAAAGTAAATCATCCTCCCTACCATGGAGGAGTTAGAAAGACAAGGGAAGAGACAGAAATAGGAAGAGAAAAGAGGAGGAGCAGACAGCATGAATGAGCAAAATGAAAATGTGCGAGGGAATAAATGGAGGAAAGTAACAGTGCAAACTCAAGAAATAATGTCTATTCTATATCAAAGCCATTAATATGAAGGTTATGGCCTTCATGGTTCAGACACTGAGACATTTCTGTTCCTGTTTTTATTCCCTGTTCAACATCTCTGAGAAGGTTTCAAGTGGAGGCTCAGATTCTGCCTCGGGGTCACTCAGGCTTCTCTAAAAAATACAAGCTTCGTTCACTTCAAATGAAGCAACGTGCTGCTGAATGTAGGCCAGAATTACAGCAGATATGACTGATTGTGTCTCACTCCGTCCTCTGTTGTAATGTAGGGCTGGATTTAATAGCCTGGCTGTTAATCCATGTCAAGGAAGGCAGAAAAAGGCCCATTTGACATGGGCTAACTTCCCTCTGTAATTAGAAAACCTCATTAAGTTCATTAAGTCATTCCTTGTGTTGGGGGATTTGTTTTACATGCGCCGCCAACAGACTCAGGCCACCACTTGCAGAATGTGGGCTAACTGCTGCCGCTTTCAGAGGATGAAATACAGTGAGGGAAGGAGGAAGATACATTCAGATCTTAAAGGAAGTCTAAATGATTTTAAGTGTAGGAGAATTCCTTTAAAGCAAAGCTTTGCTACAGCTTTTCAATCATGAATTAACTGAAGGGGCCTTGGCTGTAACTATCAGTCTAACAACTCCAAATCTGAAGGAGAGAACATCGTGGCAGCACCATTATGATGGGGAAGGATATGACTGTGACACATTTCTGAAAGGCCCTTTGTCTTTCCCATTTATCGGAGGCCTTGAGTACACAGGGGGGGGGGATACCTTGTGCGGCCTTGGGCGGCGACACAGTAACAGATGACTAGACGCCACCGCCAGGGGCCCTCTTTTTTTTCTTTCAGTTTGGCTCCCAGACCCAATGATTCCAATTTGGGTGTCAGTGAGAGCAGCGATTCATCATTGGCTGGATTACTTAGTGGGTCGAAAGCAGAAGGCTATTCATCTCTGTAGCTGACACAGCCGTGGCCAGAGAGACGCCGTGCTGCCAGCACGACCACAGCCAGCGCAAAACAAAGCTCTAGAAACATACACATGCAAATGCACTCAGTCACAGATGTGTACTGTCACCTGGGTGCAAAAAATAAATGTTAAAGGTCCCATACAGTCTAAAGGTAGACCTCCATGTTTTCTTTGATTATAAAGCAGGTCTAGGTTCTATATTAATACAGTGAAAGTATCAAAGGTCTCAGTCCACAGAGAAATGCTCACAGCCTGTTTTCAGAAACTGAGCCTTAAAACCAGCCGTCAGGACTTCTGGAACTTTACCTGAAATTTGGAACAGTTTTATTTGATCACCTAGAAAACAGTCGGCCAATCAGAGGAGAGGTTCAGAGTTTTCTGTGATGTCAAAGGTTGCGCTGCCTCAAATATAAACATTTTTATGTTCAAAGGAAGTTCAACAGGGAAATGTGGAAATATGCTTCTTCACTTTCTACCAGAGAGAGTGAAATGATCATATCATTGATATCATTCTGTTAGGTATGAAGCTACAGTTGGTTAGCTTATCTTAGCTTAGTTTCGAATAAAATCCACAAAATTCACATATCTGCACATTGAAAGCTCACTAACTATAATGTTTTGTCTCAAAACCAAATCTGAAAAAAATTAAATGTTATCCATATTCATATACCATATCTAATTCCTCCCTCTATTAGATAAGATAGTTGCAGGGCTAAAGAATGTTATTTAATTACAGCAGTTACCGTACTGTGGATTGCTTGAATTAGAGTATATTTTTGCTCTGTAGTTTTACTTGCATGGAGCATACATTAGAAAATCCAAAGAGAGAATTTAAAGCTCATAGTGAAATCTGACAACATAAATATGAACTTTTCTCAAATTTATTCAGGCAAAATAAGAAATCAACAACAAAAAGAAAACATTTATTACACAAACTCAGTAACGTATTCCTTCCTCAGACTATGATCCTATAATCCTAGAACTTGGTATGTAGACTTTCTTCAGTATGTATTCTGAAAATAAGACTGAGAAATTGCTTTTCAACTTTTATGCCACTGATTTTACAAAGATACAGTCCTGTGCAAAAGTCTTGGGTCATCATTATATTTGTTGTTTTATCTCAGCCTCTTTATTAGAATATAATCAGAAAATACAGGAAATATGCAGTATTAAAAAACAGAAAAACACAGCCTCATAGGCTGAAATGGCAAGTGTACAGTGACACCCACATCCACTTAGCAGGTCTTGAACTGTCTTCAGCTGATGAGATCCTCTTGTGTTTTGCACCAGGTTTATTCAAGACATGTTAAAAGATTATTATTGATTGTTTGAGCTACATTTGGTTGTTTTGTGAGATGAGCATCACATACACATCTTGAACAGGTTTGACCCATTAGAAGCTTGATAACATATAAGACCAATTTTATTTGGAGAGAAAAACAGCTGATAAAACACTGACAGTCTTGGACCGACCTCCACAGAGTCCAGACCTGAATAGAGGCAGTATGGGATCAGCTGGACAGAGAAAGAAATAAAAGACAGCCTTAATCTAAAGGAGTCTGGTGCTGAAAGAACCTGGTATAATATACCAGAAGATGAGTTCAGAAAACAGGACGGTCTCCACAAAAGAGTTGAAGAAGTGCTTAGTACCAAGGGAGATCACACTAAATTTTGACTGTCGAAGCCATTTTGTTCTGAAAATTGTTTTCTTTTTAAATTTTGTGTACATATTTCCTGTATTTTCAGGTTGTATCTTAATAAAGATACTGAGAAATAAATATAGTCATTAAAGGTTTGCGAAAACAACAAAGCTAGTGGTGGCCTAAGACTTTTGCACAGTACTGTATTCTTGTTCATCAAGAGCCCACATGTATTGCATATAAATATCCAATAGCTCTCTTGTTTTCAGAGCTAACTTCAGGACACTCTCCCCAAAAGAGTTCAAGATGTGCTTAGTGCCAAGAGAGGTCACACTAAATACAGACAAAAACAACCAACAAAGGTAAAGGCAGACTACTAGAGACTCTCTGCTGTTAGCTGGAGTTAATGTATAACTACTAACAGTAATAATGATGACTAACTTTCTTCTTAAAAATCTTATACCTTATGTCCATTTTTGTCATGGGGGCACCCTGGTGGATAGGTGGTGGTGCAGCTGTAGCTGCCTGCAGGGTACCAGTGAAAACGTGGAGTAGAATTTCATTAAAATGGGCATTGGCTCAAAAAGCACCGGAATGGATTTGATAATGAAGCACTGAGGGATTTACACTGTGAAGAGAAGGTAAACAACCCAAACTATGATCATTTCAGCCAGTAATTACACATTATATTATTAATTTTTTAAACTAATATTGTTGCTCCTTTATATTGAGCGTCTGTCTGTTTGTTAAAAAAAAAAAATTACATTATAACATTATTTTGGGAGGCTTAAGGAGATTTAAAGGTGGGTCCAGCCTCCATAAAGTAGGTCTAATAATGACAATTCAACATCAACAGCTATGGTAGTGTTTTGACTCTGTTTCCAGCTTAATGCTAAACGTAGCTAACCAACTCTCGCTTCATATTTTGCAAAAATGAGAGAGGTATCTGTCCTCTTATGTAACTCGCCACCAAATAAGAAAATACCCATTTTTTGAGGGATGTATCAAAAAGGACACAACAAGTGCAGAAATAAACACGCTGGGTCTGTATGCATCAGGTTTGTGTGAAAAACATATATATACAGTTCTGAATGGAACACAGAAATACAAGGAACACCCACTTCACTCTGCACACACACACACACACACACACACTCCTGCCAGGCCTAAACAGCACTATGTGCTGATAAGACAGAGCAACCACTTGCTACCCTGCAGGTGAAAAACAAGGTGGACATTCACATACTGAGCCTGACACAGCGTGCTGCATTTACAATACACCTGTGTGGCATCAACATTAATCTGCAGTATGTGCTGGTCCAGGACACACGTGGTTCACTGGATGTCAGGGCCTCTATTCATTACTGGGGCAACAATAGAGTGAAATACATATGCAAAGCAGGAATAAAGGGCTAATTCAAAATGGTAAATGGGGCACCTGGAGGTAAAATAGAGCATTTCTCTGTCTTGTATGGCACACTTTCCCTTTGGTCAGGAGTTAGACAAAAGACAGAGAAGAGAAGGCAAAAGGCACATATACTTGAGCACAACCAAAGGAGTGCAAGTGTGTTTGCCTCCACACACAGACTCTTATTTCTTGTCTTGTTTTGTTTCTTTTATTTTGTCTCTGACACTGTCCATGTAGGTCTGGAAGCACACAAATGTTTCCTCTGACTTCATTTAGCTCCAACTCTACCACAGGCCACAACCACACACACAGGACATCAAAACTGTTCACACCTTTTTGTACTCTGCACTGTGAACTGTGTACTCCATAAGCTGTATGACAGTTCAGGGAAATGGACTACAGAGTCATGCCCTGCCATCTGAAATGCCACAACTATATTATCAGCGATCACTGAGGAGGGAGAGACGCAGAGAGAGAGACACAGATGGAGCACAGAGAGATTCCATCTAGAGTCCGCTTATTCTTGTGTGTCGCATCAAAAGGAAAAGTAATTAAGTCGTCTGAGGATGTTATTGGAAACGAAAATTCTATCAGTGAGGCTGTGGGTTTGTGATGCCTGCAGCTTATCCAGCCTGTCTGTGTGTGTGTGTGTGTGTGTGTGTGTGTGTGTGTGTGTGTGTGTGTGTGTGTGTGTGTGTGACTGACACAACACTGTGCAGTAGAAGATGAGACCTCTGTTGTGCGTTTGTAACAGGCGCAGCCAGCCGCTCCTCATTAACCTTTTGGGAGATAAGCCTGTTTTAAGTCCATGTTTGAACAGCCTGTGTGAAGTATCTCCCACTGATATGTGGCTAGCCAACCACCCAAACCGTCCTTCCCTCCCCTTTCACATTCAATATTCCTCTTCCCTTACCTCCGCCAGATTATCAGAATTAAATTTCAATTTTAATCACAGACCTGCAAATCTCCATAAATCTAGCACCTGAGCCACCCTTAATTATGGAACAAGCATTCCGGGGCAGGGCGCTGCCGTGGCCCGCTAACAAGGTTAAAAGGCGCAAAGTGTGTGTAATGGGAAGCAGAGGAACTCACTGAGCAATTGTTAACACCATGTTAGATACTCCACTTCTTTGTCTCTTGCCATGTTCTCTCCCTATTTTCCCAACCAGTGAAATACACAGAGCACCTTGTTAGAGGCGCTAGGATAGAAGTAATGTAATTTAGCTAAGTGGTGAATGTGGAGGTGCCAGATGCGCATTTTGCAGTGGATGGTGTCGGCAGCAGTGATGGAGCAGGCATACAGAGGCAAAGCTGTTATATTATCTGCTGCTCGCTGGTGTGCTGTGGACAGGATCTGATAATTGGCAAAGAGATGGAGTCTGTTTTCTGGAGGGACTTTTCTTTTGTTCCTTTTCTGTGAACATCCAAACTGACTAAAAGTTACTGGGACAACATATCATGAGTGCTGTTAGCATAGACTTATGCTGCAGTGACAAAAGTCTGGAACAATTTAAATAATGTATAAATTATATTTTTCACAGTTAACCCTCCCCCATTTATCACCATTATATAACAAATAATCTGCCATCAACAGTGAACATGTTAAATATAATAACATTTTCGTTATTTTACAAATATTTATAATGCATCTACAAGTATAATGCAATAATCATTAAGACCTAAATAAATAACTTGAAAAAGGCCATCAACACATAAAGAAAGTTTCCTACTGTGCTGTTGAAAATTAGCGAGTACATGTGCAGGCTACACTGAGAATAGTTGGCAAGGCTGCTGCTGAGATGTCATAGAAATCCTCCATTGTTTTTTTAAGGGGGAGGAAACTGCATTTTGAGACACTGCTGTGGAGTTAGGTTTGTCAGCCTATATGTAATAATATACACAGTACTGTGCAAAAGTCTTAGGCCACCCTTAGGTTTGTTGTTTTATCAATGATATAATGACCATATATAATTATTTCTCAGTCTCTTTATAAGAATACAACCAGAAAATACAGGAGATGTGTAGCAAAAGAAAAAATGGCTTCTATAGGTTAAAGTGTCAAGTACTCAGTGTGACCTCCTCTTACACTGGAGCAACAGCAGGAACCTGGCTCTTCAACCTAAATGGAACGGAGCCATAATTAATGTCATTGTTAACACCTGCATTTGTATTTGACTATTTCATGTCAACACGATGCTGTGAAAAAGGTCCATTACACCAGGTTTGAGCAGGAGATGATGGAGCTTTACAGACACAGCAGCTAATATTTATAAGACCAGTTTTCAATCACATCATTCAAAATGGCAAAGATCATCATTTAGCATCAGCAAGGCCACTCTCAAAGGGAAATCAGCAAACAAACTGGCTATTTGAAACTTGGATTGGTTATCACTCCATAATCCTCTTTTTCACTGATCTTCACTCCAATCTTTTTGAGCCTTAGCATACCTCAGCCTTTTCACCCTGTTCCCCTTCTTAAAAAGTGGTTTCTTGTCTGCTGCCCTTATACAAAGCTCATTCCTGATCCAGCTTCTTCAGACTGTAGAAGGTTCAACTTGGCTTCACCCTGATGAAGCTGTCAGATGCTGAGCCAGGTCCTTGCTGGACTTCTTCTTCTCTCAAAGAAGAAACTCTGAGAAACTTCTCATCAGATTTAGAAGGTTTTCTTGTCTTTCCAGTCCTTATTTGTCCTTGACCTCTCCTGATTCTTCAAATGTCTTTATGATCGCTTGAATAGCAGCTTGAGTTGAGTCAGCTCCAGTTTGTTTGCTAATTTCCCTTTGACAGTGGCCTTGATGATGCTAAATTATGATTTTTTTAATTTTATGATTTTAAATTCTGTGATCTTTGTCATTTTGAATGGTCTTAAATGGAAAAGATGGAAGATGGCCTAAGACTTTTACACAGTACTCTCTCTCTCTCTCTCTCTCTCTCTCTCTCTCTCTCTCGAAGGACTTGTCTGAATACTCAGACACGACTTCCAGATTCATGGTTTAAGTGTCCTGATTTTTGTTATACAAGGTGATCTGAAGTGTTCCAGCCTATCGAGGGAATAATCACTGACTCTGCGCTGCCACAAAGCGAGACTGAGGAACCAGAGAATCTCACATACGCTCCAGTCTTTGTTTCATAATTTGTAAGCTGCGGGCTGTGAATTAAAGCGGGACAATGTAATGCAGTCCATAATACAATTATGCGTGAGAGGACTGCATGTAGGAATTGTGAAAAGGGTTTTGTGACAGGATTTCACGAGTGTGAAAAGCGAGTTTAATTAAGCAGTGGTGCATAATAGGCGTCTTTGAGCTTTCCACTGTGTGAAATTGTATGCCAATTAGATAATCATCTGTAAAAACGTTGGACATGAAAGACAATGCCATGATAACAGTGTGATTATACACAAATGCAGCATCACAATAATTATACTTTTCCTTCATTCTGTAAGTCTGTGTGATTTTCGTATTATCACTGCACATAAATGCTCCCCTTCCCTCACAGTCCATCCCAATAAGTACAGAGAATCTAAAAATGGCCATTAAATCTGCTTTCTCTTCACTGTATCCATATTATGTCTTCCTCTGCCTTACAGTGAAGAAATAAACAACTAGAGATAGTTAGAAAGGGACTAATTTACACAAGTTTCATCCTGACAGCTGGCCAGCTAATACTGCATAGCTGCCTTGTTTTGTTTACACATTGGCTTGATTTTGATCACTGGTCTGCTCAGCTTTCCAGATGTCTCACCCACATGTGAGTCGGCCATCTTTCAAATGCTGAGTCCGCGGTCACCAAACAAGCCTCCGCTACACTTCATGTTCCAGATGAATTTAAGTGTGTGTGTGTTTGTGTGTGTGTGTCTGTAAAGCTCTTTTTTTTGATTTCCTTTAACACCTATGCCACAGAATAATCAATATAATTCTGGGAGCATTGAGAATTGAGTGTGCACATGCAGGTGTGTGTGTATCATCTGTGTATCATCTGTGTGTGTGTGTGTGTGTGTGTGTGTGTGTGTGTGTGTGTGTGTGTGTGTGAGGTTTCAGATAGCAGTGGGGGAAGCAGCTGTTCTCCCTCCTGTCCCCTGCCACTGATTTAACATATGGCTAACCTTTTGGAGATAGTGCTGCTGTTTACTTTCCTGCTCTGCACTGATAACATCCTAAATCATTACCCAAAACCTGTGTTACATGCAGTTTTTAGCCACAATAATCTGATGCTACTCAAGGATGAAGACAAAAAGAGAGAGTGTTCAACCATTTTTCATCTCTCTGGTTGGAAAGATGGATGTTTGGTGATTAGCTGAAATGAAGCCACTGTGTTACATCAAGATTTAACAAATATAAGGTTGAGGGCTGCTGATTTTATGCCAATATAGCACTGAACTAATTCAATATATATGTATATACATATGTATATAATTGTACACATATTGCAGTTAACCATGGGACATGATAATACACATGTGATTTAGCATTGAAGATGCTCTGAAGAGAGGAATCTCTACATCCATGCAGCATTGTCTGTCATGTGTGAACAACAGCACAGTAACAAGTTCTCAACATTACTGTCCAGTATATCCCTGTTTCCACCCATTCATCTTTTTCAATCATGTGATGTAATTCTGAGCAAAACAGAATATGTGGACTGGGTTTAGTTAGGAAAGGAATTTAACTCAAACCCTCAGCCTGAGCATTAAAAAGGGGGCGTGGCTTAGCCGTTAGCTTCCACCCACAACTCCCTCACCTGTGCTAAAAATCAGGAAATCCAAACATATATCAACTACTATGATTTTGCTCTGCTAGCTACATGGGTGAAGTTAACTAGTGGCCTCAAACTGAATGTCACTGAATATAATCCTGTGACCAAGCACACGTTCAAGATGAGTCATCAGAAATCAGGAAGGAAGATAAAAGAGAGAGATTTTGTTTTAACACTGGGACACAACATTAGGTGTGTTTCACTATGTGGTTTCTTCATTAGCATTCAGCGTGATCTGTCATTAGAATTTGATTTCCCCCTCATGTAGAGGTGGTGATGCAGGATCACATTCACCAGATTAATCATTGAGTTACCTGCCAGACAATAAAACTTCACCCTTACAGCTCTTTACAGTCACATCCAAACTAGTCAAGTTCAAACGAGTAAGTAATTCATTCAAACTAATTCAAACACAATGAAATTCTTCAGTTTAGTCTCTACAATGTCCCTCGTGGTGGCCCTCCGACTTGTTATGATTAGAGAATAATGCAGCTTCTTCATAGAGTCCACAAACACCTTATCTTGGCAGATGTGCCATCTGAAATGCTTCACTAAACTGCCTCTCAGATGCTTTGGTGTCATGATTAACCAATCAGCACGGCTCTGGTCACTCTTCCATTTAGTTTACTGAAAGGTCAACAGGGTCAAACCTGTTGGACCACAACAGTCAGTTCTAATATTTTTATTTTTTTTTATTTTTCCAAAAGTCTGAATTTGTACCACATATACATTTTCTGACATATACTGATTTTCACTGAGTGTATTAGCACCCACGCTGCAGGTCATGTAAACTGCTGCATCATTCTCTGAAGTTTTCCTCAGCACAAATACATGGTTAGAAGTGCATCCACAGTTTTCTACACCAGGTAACCTTCCTAAGTGAATCGTGATCTAGTGGTTGTTTGTTGTTGTGAAACTTGGAGTTACACACGTCGATAATGACTCTTGCCTCTCTGCTTCCTAACAACATTAAATGAATGGTCCACTTAGAATTAATGACTTCCTCACTGTGGACAAATTTGATTGTGTTAGACTAACGACCAATCCTCGGTGAAAACCAGGCTAACATTTAAGTGGAGCTACAATTGGTTCCGCTGCTGTTTGAGACCTTTATTGATGATGCCACGCACGCATCCACACACACACATAAACACACACACACACACACACACGCACACATAGTGAAACACTAACAAAGCGGTGTACACGACATGCACGCACACATACACACACCTTGAAATCAACACCTTCCCTCTGTTTCACAGTCAAGCAGGGGCAGCAAATCACACTGCTCCCCAGACAATATTATCTCATATGCACAGACAAATTACCTCTTTGTTTTAAGGACATGAGTAATTCTCAAAAAAGAAAAAAAAAACACACACATTATGAAAATCCCTCCATAAATAGGAAAAAGAAAGCACTCAAAGGGAAGCTAAAGTGGCACTTATGGATACTGTTAGCGTTTTGCTCGGGTAAAAGAAATTCTCCTTTTAAATGGGTCTCTCTCTCTCTCGCTCTCCGGCTCACCACAGAACAGATCACATGAAGGTTACACTGTCCTCTCTCATGGCCTACATTCTGATGCCAGAGCTAATTGCATAATTTGTTTCAGAATTAACAGCTAATAGCAGTCTCTCTTAGGCTCCAGCCAGGCTCCCTCCCTCCACACACTCACTCACTATTTTTTCCAGCCGCACATCCCGTTACGCCTGTATTTGAAGACGCTATAGACAATATAACGAAAATTATACTGGAGTAAATTACATTCGTACCCAAAAAGGCAGTGTGGTGATGAATTATAGGCTAAGTCTCCCACTTGGCCTTTGCTTATTGAATCTAACAGTGTTGTTAAAATCTACAGTGGATATCTCTTGCTGCATTGACTTTTTGTCAAAGCAGTGGCGGAGGAAGACAAAAAAAGAAAACCTGCTCATTTTGAAAGATTCATGAGCTACATTTGAGCCGTCAAACACATGGATGCACTCAGGCCTCTCCGCAAGAGGGCCTGATATTGTCCTCTGATCAGCTGGTGTTTTCCACAGTGGGATACATATGAAACAAGCCCACCTTCCACACGTGTACGGGGAGGCCAGCCTGAAACACACACACGACTGAGGCTGCGAGAAGCTGAGAAAGACAGATGAGCTGCTCAGAAGGTGGCCACTATAAGTCAATGCCCCCCTCGCACCAGGCAATAACCTTCTCTCCTCTCCGTGTAATAACCAGCCTGAATTTCAAAACCAAACAAACAGGAAGGGGGGTGAGAGAGGCTTGGGAGATAGAGAGAGAGAGAGAGAAAGAAAGAGAGAGAGACAGGTACTGCAAAACAAAGACACTGGATTCAATCAATACTGTGATCCAGCTGTCAATCATTGGCTATATTAACCTGCACTTGCAGGGGGTGAATGTTTTATCTGTTTTTCTGTCCTGGACATATCAGCAACCAGTGTGTCTGTCCCACAGCATAAAAATGAGTCAGACAGGAAGTGAAGCACAATGTGTCATTTGGGTTGTGGTCAGCTTCTCATCACCAAGACCAAATATTTCACCAATACGTTGTTCCAATCAATAAATGTGCAGGGGTGTGTTTTCTGTAGTTAGATGCCTTCGCTCTGCTTTCAGCACATCACACCTTTTAAAGAAAAACAACACATTCACACCACTGTAAACTCTACAGTCCAAGGCTTCATGTTTTTCAAAGTAAAGGTCACTTAAACCTAGAAAAGTGGTGACACCATGGCAGATAGTGAATGAGTTTACCCACCTCCATCTGTTGGAGAAAGAGCACATTTGATTGCTAAGTCACAAGGGTCTCTGTGGTGAAAGTGTTAATATTTTCTCCTAATCACATGACTTGACCCAGGGAGCCAATGATCTGTATCTGGCTTTCGTTCGTTCCTGATGTACTTCAGCTTGCAAACAGAGCCCCAGGCACAGAAATCTTAATTAAGGTCCTTCCCAATGCGCAACCTTCAGACGATGTCGCCCAAACAAAGGGGGAAAATAATAGAAAAGGAACGTGTTTTTTTTTCTTCTTTACCATTTAGGAAATAACAGCCACTCGTTGAAAGCTCTTCAAACCTTTGGCTGCATTTGGAATTTGATTGTAACCTCAGGTTGCCTTTTCTATTATGGTGGGAAATAATGTTACAATGCACAGCACCAGTTTTTTAATTGAAATTTGACAGGAGTCTCTGTGTTGCATATTTGCAGAACCACTCACACTTTTTTTTACTTTCTCAGCTTTGTATCTGAAAGGACTATTGGTGTAGATTTACAGTGAACCAGCCAACACATACAGTGCCCACTATGTAAAAGAGCAGTGACCATGACCCTATCTACAGGATTGTCTGGGAGGGGGTCGAATCAGCCCATTAGCACTTTTCAATTAGGTTACTAATTATCCAAGGAACTGATATTAAAAATATTGTTTATTATTTCTTGTTTTTGCGGGCACAGCAAGAAGGTTTGAACCTGGGGCCTTTCTGGGTGAAGCAGCGCCAAAGATGACAACAAAACAAAGCAGAACGATTTTCAAGCTGCTTTTGAGGTCAGACGAGTGGAAACACTTTGGCTTTTACAAAAAAGGAGATGTCAGGGATAAATTAATTCTGAATTCATTTCATTTCATTTTAATTTAATTCAAATTCATTTTAATTTAATGAATTATATTTTGATTTACTGTGCAGCCATACTTTTGGAGCATCTTGTCATTTCAACCATGATAAAATTATGTTTGTATTATGAAATCATGTTTTTCATGAGTCAGAGTGGTGGGACTTTAGCACTGTATTTGCCATAACAATTTCCAAACTTCAAGGGCCATGGCAATGGACATTTTATTTAATGAATTAATTTATCCCTGAATCCCTGACAACAAAAAACTTCTAGGAATCTTCACCTGCCCCGTCCAGTGTCCAGGAATTTATTTCACAGTCACACTGGTTGAATTGTTTGGCAAAACAAAGTTACTGTATCGATTTGAAGTCATTGAATCGTATCATATTATTCTAGATGAAATAAATATCGTTCTTGAATTGTATCGGAACCATGGAAAATGATATGTATCGTATTGTTGTAAAAACATATCCTCACACCCCAGCAATATAGATAAAGAATGGACAGAAAAGATGGATGTTTATGGTTTTTAATTACACAAGAATAAACATTAAACAACACTGATCAACATTACACTAAAATTAAACATTAGCAATTGCAGCTCAAATAAAGTGTGCAGGCAGCTAACTTTGACTTGTCTTAAAAGCAAACAGCAAAAAGATGCAACCCTTGCAGAGGCTTGGTTAGGTTACAGATTTAAGGCGCTGCAGCAGTAGTGTGTTTTCTGCCTTATCTTAAAACTGGAGTCTCAGTGTGAAACCATCCACGGCTTCATAAAATCCAGAGATCTGACCACACCACTGGCGGTACCAGCTCATTCTGCTCTCTGAGCTAACAGGCAGGTTATTTCCTTGAGATAATAAACATTAAACTCATTACTCTTGTGATTCGTGTAGTTTTCGGCACTAACAATGGCCGTTTCCTGCCTTGCATCCTACATGTCACACATTTCACTGATGATGAAAAATAAGAAGCCTGCTAACAGCACTGGTCCTGCCTTTGAGGTACTGATATTTGTATGTTTTAAAAGAACTAGTACCTACTCAAACCCTGTAGTCCAGTAACAGTACAGAGGCAGTCATCTCCAGCATGTAACTCAGGAATCACCCAATTGTAACCAATCAATAGCGGGTGTAAAGTGTACTGGCCAGTCTCTGTTATAGGATGCATGTCTCTCAGTATGAGTGTGAGTGTGTGTCATAATTCTTTCACTTTCAGCAGTACCCCCCCCACCCTCTGCCACCCCCCCTCCACAGCCAGAGCAATATCAGCAGCACCAGAGACAGCATGTGACCCAGCTTTACTCATCTCAGCTAAACCCATCTCTGACACACACACACACGCACAGCACACGCACATGGGCTAACACACAGAAAAGGCACATGAACAAACACTGTGAAAAAAGCACACGAGCTGAGAGAGCTAATAACAGTCTTACCTGCTTCACAGAGTCAGCAACAGCAAAGAGAGGGAGACAGGAGAGAAACAAAACAAGTGATATGAATGACAGCATGAAAGAAATATGCTTTATAACAGTATTATCATAGATTATTAACATATAAACTGTTTATAAGCCCATGAGAAGAACAGAATTTACATTCAGCATATACACCACAGTACATCCAGCCTTTTTAAACATATTCATGTGCAATCAATCACAACTCAATTAACATGATTTAATTAGTGTAATTAAATGAAACCATGGTTAAGATGAATATAGTCGTTATCTTTTGCATTGGTATTGTTAGCATTAGTGTGTCTAAATTAAGAGCACATCTAGAACAAAACCTGTCGCAGAAGATCTCTCACTCTGCTGAAAGATTTTTATTCCGGCTTCAATGAAGAGGACTAGAAGAGGGTTAAAAACCCTGGAGGTTGTTTGTGTTTATGTGCTTCTAATTTCTACCCCATAGGCTCTCAGCCTAAAACACAGCCCAGCAGAAGTTAAAAAGAATCGTAACAAGTTGAATCTCATTGAACTTTTCATCTTTAATCTTTACATGAACAGACCTCCAACAATAAGTTAAAATAAGTGGTTTTATACTGTGTTACATGCAGATGCACATGTTTCTTGGCCAGCAGCAATGGCTGCGCGACAGCATGCAGCACTTATGGCCCAGTTTTTATACATATGAAGCATGACATGATTCATGATCAGTGAGCTGCAGAGGTGCTGGTAGGCAGATGTAAATATCAACAGCTAACTAGCTGCTAGCAGTATCTTCAGATTTAATGTACAGGCACATATCAGCTAACTAAAATGTCCTTTAAAAGTAATTATAGCCTACTAATATGTTCAGTTAATAAATATCTGCTTGACAGATGTTTTGCACATATATTTAGATTATCTGGGAGTTAGGCAGTCAGGCACTGCCATGACGGCAATGGTGGAGCAGCTCGCTCTGAGCTTCTAAGGTGCTGCTCATGAAAGCTGGCTGACGTCACAGAGGTAACATCCATCTTTTCCATTTCCAGCCTATGCTCTAAACCCTCTTAAACCTTCCATAAAGACATTATGTCCACTGCCGTTGCCCCAAAACCCCCGTCAGTGGAGCCCCTGATCATGTGTGCTGTGGCTAGTGTCTACCCACTGCCTGCATGTGAGGGACTTTTTCACCTAAAGAAAACCTGTGAATTGTACAGGCCTCTAGCCCTCCCCCCAGTCATCATAGTAAACAACACATTGTTGAAAACCTGCCACACACACATATTCCAAAACAAATATTCATACCCTGAAAAGCAAGCATTAGGGACGGTGAGAAGGCAGGAGACACGTTAGGAAAACGCAGGCCTGCTGATTGGCTTTTTAAAGGCGAGCAAAACTGGGAGATTTCAATCAAGATTTCTGACAGTCTATTAGGATTGGCATAGGTTATCATTACCTTGTGTGTCGGCATCCTAATGCATGTTTTCCTTATCGACATTTCGCACATTGATAACGCCACAGAACAGCAAAATGTCATTCTCTGGCTAAAGGTAGGCCTATATGTCTCTGGCAAACAATGTAGCTGTCTTTGAAATAATGAGGTTTATCTCATGGAGACATATTTTGAGCAGCAACTTGGGTGGAGATTGAGGTAATTTCACTATTTTGCCTCTTGTAAACATTACTGTACCTGCCAAATATCTTAACTAGAGCTTAGAGGAGATGCTATGAGGCCAGCCCATGCCACTATTATCCTGGCAGAGGCATTAATGTCAAGCATAACAAGTGTTTGAATGCAGGGACATTTCTGGCTCTTTCTAAATTGCTTAATTTCCTCCATTTTCATTAACCACACCTGACACCATGAGTCACTATGGACTCTGAGAGATAACACTTTAGCAAACCCTCAAGTCAAAAGTTCAACAGTGTTTATGGTTGATTTTCACAATTTGATGTCCTCACTTGGCACTTAGGAAACAATACAATTTCTTCCAATCTCCAAACGGGTCAAAGTGGTCAAATAAACATGGGGCCAGCTTGTTGGAGATGGAGGGGATGGAGCTTCCTCCAGCTGCAGCTGCATTTCACCATTTCGATTTTTGCAGTGCATAGTGAAAGCAGCATGTTAGCAGCAGCAGCATTTTTTTTTCTATGGTCACCACCTTAGTTACACACAAAGTAAGACCGAAGCAGTCAGCAATTTTGCAGGCGTTTGGTCAAAAACTATACCTGACAATATTTAGGTGGGAGCACAGCAATTTATTTATTTATTTTTATTCAGGGTGGAGGTTTAAAGTAAGTAAGTAAATAAATCATATATCTAACATACATACATAATAAACAACAATATTGATGGATGTATATTTTTGATTTAGATTCCATCACTTTTAAATTATTAACATTTATCATTAAATTCACCATCAAGTCTGGCTGTGGGTTGCTGGGTTGTGGTACAAGATGGATTGAAATTCTAAGAGGATTGCGATGATGGTGGTTGAGGAACCACGAATGAATGCACCAATTCAACTGATGGCATCAGACATGTTTCAATCAGGACCAAAGTGGTGGACTGACAGACCAATACTGCCATCCCTCGAGCCGTGTGGCTGAGACTCATGTTTCTTCCCACTTTAAACAGACATATCTACGAATTACCAGCAGCCTTTATTCCACAATGCTAAACCAACCTGAACTTTTTACATCTCCAGACGACACATCTGCCAAGTCTCGGTGAATATAGCTACTTAGCATTCAACCTCGCAGAGTGCGGTATTCAAGGAACATGAGCAAACAGACAAATGGATGAAAAGATACCAGACTCTGAGACGATCTAAAGGTGTGTACCTACAGTTATGCAAATAGAGATGAAAGTGAAATGGGAAGGAAGAGGGGAGCGACTGACAGAGAGACAAAGTGAGAGCAGGCACGAACATGCCACAAGACACTGGGAAGCTAAGCAGGGTTGTTGGCTGAGGCCACACACACAGAAACAGTGAGTGTGTGTGGTAAAGCTGCTGCCAGGCTTCTCCTTTGTCTGATCATCCAGCTTTTTGGATCCAGGTTTTGGATCTTGTTTGCTCTGCAATAACATAAGTAAAACAGTATCACACCATAGAATGTATATAAAAGAGGACATAGTCTGTAGAGGCTGTAGAGTGAAGTAGAGTGAAGCCAATGCTGAAGAACCTTAAACCTGCATTGACCATCTCCACTGATTTTGAAAAGAAACCAGATTGTATTGAAGTCAATGGGAAAATGTCTCTACTTCTCCCTTGATTTATTAGCTCAGTAAATGTTTTCCTAATGAGTTTATGGTCTCAGTCTCTAGTTTTAAGTCTTCAATACAACATGATGAACATTTTTTAAATGATCATCACCATTTAGAGGAAAATAGACCATAAACCACCCATTCAGGATAGAGTGCAGAGAAGGTCAGCTCCACCCCTCACTTCTCCTCAGCTCCACCTTCTCCAAATATGGTTTCTTTTGGTTTAAAAAAAACAAGATGGCCGACAGCCAAATTACAAACTGAAGGTTTAAAAACAGCAGCTCACAAACCAATGAGTGACATCACTGCAGGTTCCCACCTGCACACACACCCCAAATCTCATGATGCACACACTCACTACATGGTGAAATTAAAGTTATTTAAATTTCTCGTTGACACACAAATGAATAAATAAACTTGAATTTTATAATCAGATTTTTTTCATCAGTAAATGTTTTGCCTTCATATGTAGCAGCATCAGTCATAGTGGCAGCACTTCTCAAGAGGTGAAACAAATATTTGTTAAATATAATGAATATGAATCTTTACTTTTCCACAAAGCGATATCAAACAACTGTAATATATCATCTTCGGTAGTTTAATCCACAAAATATCAGTAGTGAGACGTCCCTCAGGCTGCACATTGGAGAAAGAGTGAAGGAGCAACAGCACTATTGTCCTCATTCCGCTGGCATAGCTGCCAGCTTATCTCTGGTGAAACTGGAGCTGCTGGAGTCAGTACTGAGAATGAGATACATAGACCATTACTACACAGATGCTGCAGCGTTGTAGCGCACAACTCTCTCATGATTTGATTGGCAGGCCAAGCCAGACAGCGACATGGTGCTATAATTATTGATGGCGAGGCTGTGTGCGCAAAACAAACACAAGTCGAGACAGAAATCTACATCGAACCGAGCACCGCCATTCATCTCAACACAGGCAACATCCTCGGAGTTGTGCTAACATCGTTCAATCATGGAGGTAATTGATGTTTTTTTTTTTTTTGTTTTGCAGCTACAAGCAAGCTCGGGGGAAGAAGCTTTTGTCAGTATACTTTTTTCCCTCATCACTGTTGCTTTTTCTTCTCAGCACCTGCCACATGTTGCTCCTGCAGAAGAAAGCGACAGGAGGGGAGTGAGAGAAATGCTGAGATGTGATGAGAAAGGAGAGGCACTGGGAGAAACCCAGAAAAACGCAGAGACAGACAGACGCACAGACAGTGAGATGATTGAAGGTAGAGAAACTTGGAATCAGAGTGGAGGAGGAGGAGGAGGAGTAGTAGTGAAGGCATAATATGCATTGAAAGACAGTGAAACACGAGGGTGAAGGTGTGACAGTTGTGCTGGCAGTCATCCATCCACCACAGTGAGTCTGACGCTAACACGCACGTCAAGCAAGTAAGAGCCAGCTGCGATGGAAAAGCCATAAATCATCAGCAGATGTGTGAAACACTCCTCTACTTCATTATATACTTGTAAATATTGATGAGGATTTACAATGCAGTCCACAGAGAGGTCAAGGGTGGAAAAATATAACATTAAACATGTCTGAATTTATGTAGGCCCAAGCTTGAATGAAGGAATAATAGATTAAACACAAAGAAAATCCCTAAGGAGCTTAATTTTAGTCAGTTTTCACCCACCCAGAGACCCTAACTGAAGTTTCAGGCAGTACTTTGAGGGTTAGACTTGACAAGCTATCCAGAGTCCATCGACAGGTCTGCTGGTCGATACCAGGTAATTCAACCTCATCAGGATGGAGGCTCCTGTCAGATTTTTGCTCCAGTTATCTCATATTCTCCGTTCAATAAAAGTTCACTATCTGTTGTTGTTGTTACAACTGAATACATTACCCACCATTTAAAGCAGTGGGTCATAAAGTGAGGTCCTTGAGGGATTTCCTGTGGGGTTCCCAGCAAAAAAGTGAATGATTCATTTTCACTATAATTCCATCTATAAGCAAAACAATGATAGAATAGGTTTCGAACACAAAAAAATATGATCAGATGGGGGTCTGTGGACTAATCTGTGTCACTTTGGGGTCATTGATGTGAAAAAGTTAGAGAACCACTGATTTAAAGGACTGGAGTTAGATGACAGAAATGACACCACCATCATGTCTTTGTGTTAAGTATAGAGCTAGGAGGCAGTGAGCTTAGCATGAATTCAGGGAGCAGGGAGAAACAACCAGCTTGGCTCTGTCGGAAGCTTAAAAAGCTGCCTACCAGCATTTCTGAGCTCATACATGAGCAAATTATATCTTGTTTTCCACACTGGCTGTTCCCTGTCATGTGTAGCTTGAACCGAGGAGGTGATTAGCTTAGCATCAAGACTGACAGCAAGGGGAAACAGCCAGTCTGACAAACAAGATACAACACATTAATTAGTGAGCTTTAGAGGAGCTGGTACGCATCTAACTTTCAGCAAGAGGGTGGAGCATATGACCCAACATGTCAAATCATTCCTTTAAGAGAGGACTGATCAATGCAACAGGCTTTCAGTGGCTTCCACGCTGCAGCTGCTTTGCTTCTGCTGTGATTCAGCCCTGACGCAGTGGTGGGTTATGTTTGTGGGTCATGTCTGGCTCTTGATACAGTATATAGACTGGACACCAGCTGTCTCTGTTTGTATTTCAAGTATTTATCAGCCGATTAGTCATCCAACTCGAGATCTGAGGGAAATATGTTTGAAGGGACCCCCATCCCCCTGGATGCACAACCCCACTACACCAGAGTCCTGGCTTCATGATACTGTGAGGCCAGTGATTTGTATGTTGCTGAGCGTGCCACAGTAGGAGGAAGGGCCATTCTTCTGCCATCTGCTCCACACAGAGCCACAGTTGCCCACTGCCCCCATTGATTTCAACTGGCTGGAGGTGCAACTGCTGAGCCAGTCAAGACACAAGGAGGAGCATTCAGGACCTGCCAGCTCCAACTCTCAGCTCTGGTCCACAAGCTCACTCGTACAAATTAGAGAGCCAAAAAAAAAAAAAAAAATGGATAGATGACGGTGAAAACAAATGAAGGAATAATGAGCTGTTCAGAATGCATGATAATTGGCAATACATCTGTTTGTCATTTTGCTGAACTTTCTGCCATCATAAAAAAACAAAACCCAACTGACTAATTAGAAATAGGTTACACGGTTAAATGTAAATGTGTCATTATTTTGTGAAGCCACTGCATTCGCTAGTGAGGGCAAGCATTTCAGTGGTGGGGCCTAATTAAATCTGGGTTTGTCTGCACACAGCCAATGAACCTTGATGTGGGTTGCCATCTCATTAAATAACAGTGATGAATAGATGGATAGATAGATAGATAGATAGATAGATAGATAGATAGATAGATAGATAGATAGATAGATAGATGACTCCTTGGATGGAGACATAAGTAGTTAGAAGATATAGAGGCGCTCAATATCGCTCTCAAAATAACCCTGAGAAGAACATGAGTGAAAACACATAGGCACACAGACACAGTCAGTCTAGGAAACAGCTGGGGACTGACAGGTGTGTCAACCTGCACAGCGTCATATCTCTTCATTGGACACCTCATGCATGACCGTGGTGATGCTGCTAAGTTTGAAGCACCCATGGAAAAACAACGGGGGAAAGAGAGTTGTTTCTGTCAGTGAGTCAGAGGCAGGCAGAGAGAGACAGGGCTGAGGCAGCCACTGCTGCCGCTGACAAAGACGTGGTTGCCAGTTTGGTGAAGAAAATGACCAACCCTTCACTCATTAGTGAAGACTGAAGACCGTTCAGCAGTGGTGTAGCAAATGCACTAACATTCATTACATTGTTGAGAAAGTAATAAACCATTTAACTTAGCGAACACTGTTGAGCTTATTAGCAATTTATTTAAGAGTATCACAGCATGAAGTGTGGTTGCCAGTGCCTGCCAGCACTCACACAATGTTGGCACAGGTGGGCTTTCACTGAATATTTTCAGACTTCTTTTTTTGTGTGCGATCTCTCTTTAAGGCTAAATATGCAACTAAGAGTAGGCGCATGGCAGTCATTCAGATGTGACTCAAGAAGTAACAACTAATTGGCCGACCATGACTAAAAACAATTTTTAATATCGCTTCTTGGAGCAATACCTCCTTCTAAATCTGCAGAGTTGAGTCTCACCCAAAGATAAGCGGGTCTTCCCACAGTTCTCTCTTCCCCCCATTGTTAGCTTTCTTCCTGGCAGCCTTCCTCCTTTCTAATATGTTTTTATAGCCTCTTGCCTCAAGCTACACAATATATATGTGTGTTTGTGTGTGTGTGTGTGTTTCTGCACACGTACATTAAGTCCAGCAGTACACAGACACACACACACACACACGCACAAACACACACACACACACGCACACACACACACACACACACACACACACACACACACACACACACAACTTGTTTTTTTTTTTTTTTTTTTATCTGTGCATGTAAGAGCATTAACTTTTCAAATACACTTTTACTGCTGCTTTTCCCTGCTGTGCATTTCTGTCTGCATGCATGTTCATAGCAGTGTGTGTTAGCCCCTGCCTAATATGCTTTTATTGGCTCTCTCAGGTGATACTGCTGCTGAGACATGAGACATACCAGTGCTAAATCAGCAGAGGGATCATCCCCATCGGTGCCACCAATATGCAACCAGTAATACACACAGGAGCATGTTGTTGTGTTGTTTAATGCCTTCCCTACCATTTACCAACTCTCACTCTGTGTGCTCTTGTGTAAAAGCATGCATGCCTATGTGTGAAAGAGAGGAGCATTTCCTCCGGGGCCCCTCTGGAAGACAACAAACACTTCAAAGGATCCCTCCGCGATACTGAGCATGATATCTGCCTGAAGACACCAGGTTTAAGCGCTGATCTGCCACCGTTTTCTTTACGATTAGCCAGCCGGCAGAGCAAAATGTCATTTAGTTTAACGCTGTTCTGGTGGATTTGCAGAGCTGTTTGTCTTCTTAAATCTACAACAGAGGACTTGGCAAATGAACCCTGAGCCCTATGAATAAAACAACAGGGGAGGAGAGAGGTGGCAAGAGAAAAGCCTCGCTCGATCTGAGCGTTTGAGGAACAGCGTGGTACAGAAGGCAACGTGATTGGAGCCGACAGCAGCAGCCGACAGCCACCTGTGCGGGAGGAGAAGGCCCGTTGGCTTTGCTCAGAAGGGCTTTTAGCGTTCCATCAGCGAGGGAGCGTTTTGTCAGGTGTATTAACACGTAAGGCCTGTGTGGCTTTTAACTCGCTGCAGTGGTGTCGACAAGGACAAGTTGTTGCCATGTTGCATTCTGTTCTACCATGACCGCTTTTAACTGCTCTGACCCAGAACACACACCTGATCATTAGAGTTATTCATCACAGCTCCTGACACTTTATAACCAGGACTATTTGCAAAAGCTGTTTCCATGGCACAGTCAGGCTCCTGGAGAACAACCGAAGACAACAGCTCTCTGGCTGTGAATTCATTAAGTCACACCTCCCTCATAACATGCCACTTTGCATTAAACCATTTAGCTATTTAGTATTCATGATGTAATTTTTTTCATCAAATTTATACTGTCAACAAACAGAAATTGCAGTCACTGAGCTGTATATGGTTGTTCTTTACTATGAATACCAGCTGCTATCTTTTGTAGTGCGACGATGAATCTGACTTGTAATGAATTGTCTGAAAGCAGGTGGCAGAATCACCAGTGTTATTCAGGGCTGCTGGTGATGATTATTCAATTCTTCTAACAGTTTTTTTTTTTTTTTTTGATGAAATGCAACAAATGCTCATTTTAGAAGCCGCATGCTAACGGTGCAGCTAGTCGACCTTTGGGCCAGACGGAGCTTGTCAAAGTCTAATAACACTGGCCATCCACTGACTTTTCAACTGGCACTCTCTGGTCAAAATATTATTTTGTCTGTTGCTGAACATCAGCCTGCTTTCTTTCAATGCAAGAATGTCTGTAGACTCACAAAAATGGTCTTTTATGTTCATCAATTAATTGTCAAATGGCTTCAGCACAACTGTTGCAGTGGAATATGAATGTTAAATAAGCACTAATTCAACCAGCCACAGTCTGATGCAGTTCTTTGACAGCTGATATTGTCGTTTTGATAGCCAGCTCCTCAAATCTCCTCCAGAATATTACGACGACTCCTAACACAGACATGGAGGCCATTAGTCCGGCGATACGTTTGGCCCAGTGACATTTCAACCAGCCCAGTCACTCATTCCTCACTAATGAATATGTTAGTGTCTGGCCAGAGAGAGCCTGTGTAATTTTTCCCTCCTTTTATCATGAGGATGCAGGCCGACACAGCCGTGGCATACGTTCAACAGTCTGCGGGGACAGACAAACATGCTCTGCCAACAAGATGGAGTGTTCATGCGTTTCCCACCTCTCTGTTAATATTCAAATACCTCTGCCCACTGGCACCGCGTGTGTGTCTGTGGTACACCGAGCGCTGTTTTAGTATGATATCCTATCTCGTAGGTTTTGGTGACAATTCAATGGGCCCTCCTGACCCACTGGCTCTAATCACCATCATAATCCACCCACTCACTATCGCTCTCCTCCTCCATAGCAGAACGCTGGTGGCTGCGTCACCTGCAGGCTTATTAACTTGTTGTGTCAAGGGAAACTTGCTTTATGGTGGACGTAGTTTTCTGGCCATTAATTAGTCCATATGCATTATTCAATCGTGTAGGAGGTATTCTGGCCAAGGAAAGCCAGGAAGAAAAATGTGATTGCTTCATTCCTAGCCTCCATATGAATTGATTTGCAGTTAATCATAGCATTTTATATATTTCCATGTCTTTTGTGTGAAAAGTTCCTTCTGCAGTTAGTGTAATAGCAGCAGTTTGGTTTCTTTTTATTGTGGGATCATTCAGGTAAATAAAACTTGTTTAGCCACTGAGTCAGACGATGATCAACACCAAAGAAAGGAGAGGGCTGCTGAAGAAACACATCCAAGCTTTAATAGATCATTAGAGGCAACTTTTGGCTGATAAATATGTCTTGGATGACATCTCGACGTGATAAACAGGCCCAGAGAGGTTTTAGATGAAGCTCTGGGGCCGACTGCCAGCAATGATAGAACGCTGGCACGTTCGAGCTAAACAAGAACATTTAAAAGACCAGTTCAGAATACATGAATAGACACATGGCAGCAATTCAGATGTTAACTCAACAAGCCAGTGAGAAAGGTCTGAGAACTGGCAGTCCAAATATTAGTGGCGTCCAGTCTCTTGTCTACTTCACATGTTGATATGAATGTTGATGCTATTCACTGCCTGTGTGTCACTACAGTTTTATTACAAACCATCTGTGGTGCACACTCACACGAACACATCATGAGACAATGTCCCGCTCGGCAAAGACCCCCCCATCACTACTGCATAGCAACAGGACACCCACTCTCTATAAGTGTTTGTGTTTCTTTATTAGTTATCTTGCATCTTGTTATAATCATTTTTTATTTCTTTGTGTCCCTTTGTAATTGTGTTATGTCTCTTTGTAGCTGTTTTGAATCACTACGTAGTCATTTTGTGTCTCTTTGCAGTTGTTTTATATCTCCACAAAGAAAGACTAGAAACACTACAAAGAGACACAAATGACTACACAGAGATACAAAACAACTACAAAGAAACATAACACAATTAAAAGGGGACACAAAAAGATACCTAAAAATGATAGAAATACTACAGACATGAAAAGATATGAAAAACACAATTACACAATTACAAGGGGGCATAAGGGGGCACAGAAAACTAAAAAGAAATACAAAATGATTACAAAGAGATGTAAAACAACCAGAAAGAGACAAACCACAAAGTAACACAAAATAACTTAAACAATATGCAAGAGATACAATAAAAAAAAAAAACACAAGCACCTATCGAGAGTGGGTGTCTTGTTGCTGAGTGATGGGGGATCATTTTTCATCCCTGCAGTGATTTTGTGTCTCTTTGTTGTTTTTGTCTCAGTGCAGTGTTTTGTCTCTTTGTGGTGATTATGCATGTCTTTGTTGTCGTTTTGCGTGTCTTTCAGTGAGTGAAGAAGAATTCCCAGGTGCTGCTGTTGGTCTGTTCAGTCCCCCATCGTGAGTTGCAGATACAAGTACAAATAAGTACTAAGACAGGACAAACACCAAGGACATATACAAACTGACTTCTTTGGGAAAATGAATTTTAATTTCAGTCCAACTTTACAACATACAAGTCTACTTTGTCGGTTAGCCCAAATCCTACATTAGTCTTGCGACAACCATCTGCCAAACCAGAAATGAGGGGGAAGTGGAAGGCAATCATCGCTACATTTTTATTAACAACTCCATTTAAATAGCTTAGTGGCAGCAGCAATCTGCAGAGGGCACCTTCAGCAATCAACAGCGTTTGAGCACAGCTGCCATGTGAGGTGCACTATGGGTAGTGGGGAGAGCTGAACAATGCGATTAATCCCACAGGATAAGAGAAAAAGAAGAAATTCCACAGACAATCACAGTGCCACGACCTATTTGCTATGCACAGGTCCGTTTGAATAAGTGCTTCATTTAATAATAATTGATTGAGGAGAATTCTGGACAGTGGACGTGAGGTAGTGCACCGGTGACACACTCCCTCTCTCTCTTTCTCCCTTCTGCCCGCTTTTCCTCCTCTCTCCAGAATTGTATTTTGTGCTTGAGTGAATTAGGTGATCATTTTTTATCTTACATGCCGCGCTGGCTTCTGGAGTTTCTAGCTCCAAGGAAATTGGAGGGGAAGAAGAAGTCGAACATTTATCGCATGCCGAGGTTAATCTCCTGAAATGGTGGGATTTGGTCAGAGAGGAAGTAGAAAATCCACGCTTGCACTCGCGAGCTGCATTACAGTCACATTTCCACTGTTATTTTTTTCCTCTCCCTCCCTTGCTGCCTCGCTCTCTTCATCCTGCCTTCCTCACACTGGAAGTAAAATCCTTGGAGCTGAACAGCGGTGACAAGACGAAGCAGCAATACATAAATTAAAGCAACGACTGTACTCATCACTCACTGTCTGATGCACTAGTAATACCACGTGCTGTGATCTCTCTCTCATCACTGTTGTTAATGCGAGCAAACACCTGCACGTTGTGTTTTGTCTAGCAGCAGGGCATGGGAGATGGTAGCGATGACATGACTGCGGACGGCTAATGATCTGAAGAAGAATGCTGCTATGTGCTCACACATTGAGAAGAAGAAAAAACTTGTTGACAAATATAAACTGAATGCAGGTGTCTTTCACAACAGACCTGATGTATAAGGGCTTGAAAAGCTAAAAGTTCTTTTTGGGTCCAAATCCTGGTCCAGTTCTAGGAGTTCATTAGCAAAGTGTGGGTCAAGTCTGTGCAGTAACATTTTCTCAGTGCTTGGCAAACATTCTCATCTCAAGGTCCATTTAGCTGCAGTTTTGCAGCTATTGATCATGTCACATGAACTCTGACATGAACAAGTTATTGTCAGAAGTGGGAGTAAGTCACACGTGCAGGTCACAAGTCTTATCATTCAAGTCTTTAACAAGTTTTAACTATATATCCAATAAATACGTCATCCAATAAAGATACAGCAGGTTTCAGGTAAAAAACTCAGAGAAACCAAATTATTCAAGGTTGGATGGTGAGTCCATGTGGGTGGGGCTTGGGGGCATGACTTCTTTGTCATGTTCCAGAAGTCCTGACGGCTGATTTTAAGGTTCAGTTTCTGAAAACAGGCTGTGAGCATTTCTCTGTGGACTGAGACCTTTGATACTTTCACTGTATTAATATAGAATTAGACCTGATTTATAATCAAAGAAAACAAGGAGGTCTACCTTTAGACTGCATGGGCCCTTTAAACGTTTTGCTGATCATTGAATCATTGTTTGGGGACGTGTAAAAATTTGTAAAAATCTCCTCTAATCAGCTCTCTTTTTTCATTTGTAGCACAACCACTTCCTTTGCTTTAGGTATGTACAACCCAAGTGAAACACCACAAATTCCTTAAATCAGAGACTGCCTCATTGTGCCATTATCCCAGTTTGAAGAATTAATATGCCTGGTGTGGCAGAGGGCTTTACCACCACCATCGAGTCTGGCTGTCTGGAACAGTTATAAGTACTTTTGCTGTCAGACATGGTTGGGCGACATGTTTGTTTTGAGCTGTGAAATATCAAGCCCTCATGCTTGTTACTTAAGTGTGAATCAAATGTCAAGTGTCAAGTCAACAGCTGTGCTATTTACACAAGGTAATAACCTCTGTCCATAATGTTCTCCTAAATGTTGTCAGAAACTGTCTGAGATTTTAGAGTTTTGCCAGATGCACTGATGGCAGCCACACACTGAATTATTAAAAAAAAACAAAAAAAAAAAACACCACAAGTAAGTTGTTTGCCAGAGTTTTGTACAGGTCTTGTGAAAAGTCTGTGGTATGATTGCACAACATCTGTCAAAATTATCTTGCACCCTCCAAAGCTTTCTACCTTTTTGTTAGCATCAACAGAGAGCATCAGTCACCACCATGTACCAAGCACTTCCATCACTGCTCTACAATCATTCTTTTGGAGAGGCCTTCTGCTCTGAACACATGCCTGACTAGACGGCTGCTGGGGAAGATCCCAGCAGCCTCAGATTAAGTGGATGTAGATAGGAGAAATACCTGCACTTTATGGCATTTGCAAATGACTGCCTCCGTAGTGGCAGAGTAATTCCATCCTGTCATATTTGTCTTTAGAAATTGTAACAAATTACAGTGAGTTTGTGGCAGAAGAAACTCTTCTCTACCATTTTCTCGCTTCCCTCTCTTCCTACCCCTTGCCCTGGTTCCCACTTTCAGTCTGTGGAGATAAGTCGCTGATGGCAAGATTGCGGGGGCCATCCATTTACAGTGTGTGGCAGGTGACAGGAAGACATGTTTCATTCTGCCTCGTGCCGCGTGATGCGGTCCCCCCTTTCCCCTCTCTGTCTATTCTCCCTCCTCTGTCCCCCCCCCCCCCCC